>MU683831.1:0-26524 GCA_026770625.1 Nicotiana glauca
TATATATATATATATATATATATATATATATATATATATATATTTCCAAATAGACCCCGTCCCTCACACCAAACCCCACCCTCCCTCATCTCTAACAACTCAGAGACAGACATGAATTCACCGCCTTACACCGCCACCTTCCGCCTGCCGGAAATCACTTACGGCGGCGGACGGTGGTCAAACACCTCCAAATTTACACCATAGGTCCACCATAACCTCCTCATCTCCAATCTACCATCAGTTTCCTTCGAATCCTAATCGAACTCTTCGAATATTGAATCAAAGCTCGGACCAAAGGACCCTAACTTACCCAATCAACACAAAAAACGCACCCCTGAACCTCCTTGAACCCCTCACCCCAAATTCACCATTGTTTGCTATCGAATCCCCCTCAAATTGTTCGAATTTCAAATTTAATGTTCAAACCCTAGAAAACCAAAACAGACTTCATATGAAGGTTTTCCGGGCAATAATCTGAAAAAGATAGAGTCGATTTGGTCTTAAAATAACGTTGTTCATTTGTTCTTGACAAAGAACAAACGAGTGACGTTATTTGGAGATCAAATTAAAGGATCTGAGTCCGTAGTTCAAGTTTTACTGGCAAGTTTCTTTTTGGTTTTTATTTAGTTTGGTCATTTTTTTATTTTTTCTTCTTATTTTCTTTTCTTTGAAACAATTTAGTCAAAATTGGCATTAGGTTTTATTCGAAATTGTTAACTATTAATTGTCTTTAGTTCATTCTGTGTATATATTGTTAATCAGTCTTGCAGACGATCTTGATTCTCGAACCATTTAAATATTGTTTGTTTTGTTCTGGAGAAGGCACACTGAAATTGTTTAAATTAGGATTTTTGTGGTTTCTGTATATTTGTTGAATGGCCTTGAATAATATGATGTTACTTAATAGCTCAACTTAAGGGATTTTGACGAAGGGGAAGGGATAATTAACAGGATTTGTTCAAATTTAGTCACACGGGATTTAGAGGTTTTAATTTGATAATAAAAGCTTATTAAATGACTTAGGATAAGTGGTACGCCAGCACTAGTTGTCAGGGCACGCCTGAATTAAAATATAGGCTGCCTGTACCAGTTGAACTAAAATAATGGAAAATGGGAGTAATAGGGAACTGACACTCTGTTTTAGCGTCTTGAGAAGTGGGAAAATTAGAGAGTGATGGGGGATTTATTTTCTTAATTGGTTAAGTGCTCTTAAAGGCTGGAAAGGGGTTGTGTTTGGGTATAAATACATAGGTATAGAGGGAGTTAGAGGACAGACATTCAGCCTTACACACTCTAAAATTAGATAAGAAATATACATAAAAGGCGACTCTTGCTTTTGAAAGTCAGCCTTAGTTTTCGAGAATTTTCTCTTTTGATAGAGTTTGGTTTTCTCCTTGTTTAAGCTTAAAAAGGTGTAAGAATGAATTAGTGAGGTTGTGTCTGATCTTTGCTGAATCAATTAAGGGTTTAAAGTTGGGATCTAGTTGTTTGATTTGCATCGTTTGTTGATTTTGAGCTGAAATTCACTGCTCTATCGGATTTGGAATTTTGTTGTTGGTTTTATCATTGATTTGGGGCTTTGTTGCTACTTCTGGCCATTCACTCGCTCCCTATTTTGGTTTTATTTTGAACTCCAGGTACATACCTTGATCTTGAAATGTAGAGGCTGATTCCAGTGATAACTTGAGAAGTTAATGAAGATCATTGTTTTCTTATATGTGTTTTCCTTTGTTCCATTTTCCCATGTGACTTGTTGATTAAATTTCTGGCTATGTTATACACCATGAGATCCATGTCAAAATGTAGTTGGACTATTTTTCTATATTTGCTGACTTCCATTCATTTTACTTCAGTCTTTATTAGTGTCAAATGAGTTGTTCCTAATGTATTGAGAAGTCGGGTTTATATTTGGAGTTACTCATTTAGTCTCAATGTTAAATAGCAAGTTTGGAAGTAGTTTTGATTGCTGTTGTGTTTGATCCCTGATGTGTTTTTTGGTTCGTGAAATTCATATGTGATATTAGTGTCTTGAAGGGTTATGATGAGTCATAAATCAACAAGTCACCAAGATAGTGAAATAGTGTGAGGCCCTCTCTTCAGCTCTGTTTCATTGGCATTGGCATTGGCAAAGTTTCTGGTTGCTTGAAAATGGGGCCTGATCCCTTCCATGATCAGCGTT
This sequence comes from Nicotiana glauca, assembly GCA_026770625.1. Classification (NCBI taxonomy): domain Eukaryota; kingdom Viridiplantae; phylum Streptophyta; class Magnoliopsida; order Solanales; family Solanaceae; genus Nicotiana; species Nicotiana glauca. Next base: position 2,180 of record MU683831.1, read on the forward strand.
CCATTTCTATAGCAATCATTTGGTGTTCATTTAATAGTTAGTTAGTTTAATAGAATTGTTCAGAAATATCTAAGATATCCAGGTTTGGTTTGAGTGTGTTGAATTAGAGTTGAATTTGAAATTATAAATTTTATATTCTAATGCTAAGCAATGGGCAATTTGAGCAAAGATCCATTAGTGCGTTAGTTCTGTTTTAGCATGTATTGACATTCAAATAATATTCCAAGTATTCAATAGTAGTTGAGTTGGAATCAGGAGTATCAATAAATATCGTGTTGGCTTCAAGCATTGGTATTAGATCACTCGTGCTGGATTTTCTTTACTGCTAGGCTTCGAATTGGGCCCAGACCTGGGCCTGTCCTCACATTTATATTTGGACATCAAGGCCACAACCTGTTTGGTCAACTTTAACAAACCCCAACCTTAGCTCAAATGTGGTTGAAATTAATTGAAAATCCCTTATGGCTCTAATCAATTAGTAAAATCCATATTGGTTGATGAAGGTGAGCCATACGATTGAAACAAGTAGTTTGTGGCCCTCCGAGTTTTAGTATAAATACCCTTTAAAATAGTTTTGAGGTGTGCCATACCAAACAAAAATGACCATTGCATGGCCCTCACTTTATTTAATCTTAAATTGATCCTTAGAACTCGAGGCGTGCCATTTAGCAAATTCCATGGCCCTCGCAAAGTCCAAACGCGTAGTTGCTTTAGGCGCATGTTAAATAAATTTACCTTCTTAAACTCGGGTGCACATTTAGGTGACCCAAATCCAAATCCCAACAAAGTTAAAATATGTCAAAAATTGCGGGTACATTTATGTGACGTGGTTCGAGACGTGTTTTAACGACGTTGCAATCTTCTTTAAAATAAATAAAAGCGGTTTTTGAAATTAAAAAATACACATAGGTTTAAACATGTTTTAGAATCAGATAATTAGGCCAATAATAATAGTTGAGCAACCGTGCTAGTACCACGAAACTCGGGAATGCCTAACATCTTCTCCCGGGTTAACAGAATTCCTTATCCGAATTTCTGGTTCGCGGACTGTTAAACAGAGTCAAACCTTTTGCTCGATTCGAGATTCAAACCGGTTCCTTGGGACACCATAAATATCCCAAGTGGTGACTCTGAATCTTCAAATAATGAATTCAATTTCGATTGTCCTTTAATTAGAAAAACTCCCTTTACTATGCCCCTTTCGGGGTGTAAGTGAAAAAGGATGTGTGACAGTTGGTTTAGAAAATGTTTTATACCTAAATGCGAAAATGTAAACTAACCTAGAAAGCAAGTAAAATTATCAATGGCTACAAGTATGGATGCATCGAGAACTACACTCAAGTAACACTCTAATGTATTTCATGATTTTACAAATATGAGCGAGTTTATGTTAATTAGCCACGGGTAATAATTCTATATTAGTTTCTTCCAAAGACTAACAAAATTTCCTAATTGAATTATTCCTAAAATAATTAAGAGATTAAGCACTCCCGGATATGGCTACAAGTAGTTCAATCCTATCTCTAGGTAGAATCTATAAAATGAGGGTTAACGCCTCAAGTTCTTTTTAATTAATATTTCCCAACCCTAAATTATCTTTTTCAAAATTAATTTGGAGTTAATGGGAGTGTCCTAGGGTTAGCTAATCCCTTTGAAAATATTAAAGAACAAGAATAATTAAAGTAACAATAACTCACTTCATAAATAAATAAAAATCATTCAATACATAAGCACAACAAGGTATTTAATCCACACTTTGACTATGAATATTTCCATAAACAAGATTCAAGTGTTGGAAATAAATACTACACACTTAAATATTCAATACAAAGCACGAAAATATATAAATAAATATAAATGGGAAATAAATCCTTAACCACAAGCTTCAAATCTTCAAATCTTCAAGACCAAAGTGTGTGTGCAAAACCCTAGCTTCAAGACTTGTTCCCTTTAAGTCTAAGAACTGAAAATATGCCAAAGATCTACCAAAGATTCTTCTAGGACAAGTATTTGTGGGTTTGGAAATGAGAACATATGAAATGCCTAAATTAACCAGGTCTGATGCCCGTTGACCGCACCTGCAGATGACTTCTCGTAGATGCGGTTCTGCAGATGCGGATACCTTATCGCATAAGCGGGGCATTGAAGTTTGTCTGACACTGCAGATGTAGACTCCCAAAGCACAGATGCGCTACCGCAGAAGTGAAAATTTACTCTCAGAAGCGATTTCTTGGAAAAGGCCAGCTCCGCAGATGCGCTCCTACTCCCGCAGATGCAGGGTCACTTCTGCGATAACTATTCCGCAGATGCAGAATCACTGGAGAGTTTTGCATTGTTTTCAACTGTTTTTTGCTCAATTCCACTACAATTCAATTCAAATCACTTCATAGCATCATTTACCTAAAAATCTAACAATACACACCATAAACGGCCACATATTATAGTTAAAGGAAATAAAAGCTAAAGAAAAAAGACTAGAATGAGTGGTAAAATCACCACTCATCAACACCCCCAACTTAAAGCTTTTGCTTGTCCTCAAGCAAATCAAAACCAACACTTCAATGAGGATTTATCATTTAAAATACAATTGGTATTGCTACTGTTTACAAATCACATTCTCCAATTAAGCACCATGCTTATGTATTTGATTGGTAATAACAATTAGACTCAAGTATATGCATCTTTCCCGAATGACCCCCTCATTTAAAAACAACTTCAGGAATGTGTAAGGGAGTTTCAAAATAATCAATTGACAAGAATAAGACTCAAGTATTTACCCGTTTTATGCTTCTTCATGTTTCAATATATGTACTTAGTGAATTTGAGTTGATTCGGATCAAGTTTGGTAGGAAATGGGACAATTAGTCTCTTTAAGGAAAAGCTAGTTTTTAAAAGTCAACCGGAAGTTGACTTGTGAGTTAGAGGGCTCGGAATTGATTTCCGATGATTCGGTTAGTTTCGGGGATGATTTAAGGCTTAGGAGTGTGTCCGGAATATTTTTGTGATGATCAATGTAGAATTTAGCTTGAATTGGCAAAGTTAGCATGTTGGCGAATTCCGGTTGATAGGTGAGATTTTGATCCGAGGGTTGGAATGGAATTCCGAGAGTTGCTGTAGTTTTTATGTCATTTTGCACTTGTCTGCAAAATTTGAGGTCATTCGGACATGGTTTGGTTGGGTTTTTGATCAAAAATAAAATTTGGAAGTTCTTGAGATTCATAGGCTTGAATTCGATGTGATTTGATGATTTTGGTGATAGTCGAGGTGTTTTGATGATTGGAATGAGGTTGAATAATGTTTTAGGATGCATTGGTGCTTTTGGTTGAGGTCCCGGGGGCCTCGGGTGTGTGTCGGGTGAGTTTTGAGCGAGTACGGGCACCGCAGAACTTAGGAAAATGGAGGGGGCAGCAGTTGTGGCGCGGACCGCGCTCTTTTTCGTGCTGGGCGCGCTGGCCTAGCGCTGGCCGCGGTCGTGAAGACTGCAGGTTTCTGACCCTAGGTCGGAAGCTCATATCTTTTAATCTACAAGGAATTTTGAGATGATTCAAAAACAAAAGTTGTAGCCCTTCGTGTCTAGTTTCTAGAATGGTAAAGATATCACAAGTTGGATATCTGTAGAAAAGGTTATGGCAAAATACTGAAACCTGTCACTGCAGTCATAACTAGGCGCGGCCGCGGTCATTTTCGCGCGGACCCCGCTGGTTTTGTGCGGATCGCGATCATTTTCATGCGATCAGCGGTGTCGGAATCCGAGGGGTACTCTATAAATACAATATTTTGACCTAGAAAGCTCGGATTTTGGCGATGTTTCGAAGGTTTTTCAAGAAATTGGTCGGGGTAAGTGATTCTAACTCATATTTGGTTAGAGTACATGAATCTATCATTGAATTCATCATTTAATTAGTGATTTGAGATGAAATTTGGGAAGAAAATCTTGGAATCTTTAAAAAATATAAAATAAAGATTTGAAGGACCTAATGGTGTCAGAATTAGATAATTTTTGTATGGGTAGACTCGTAGCGAGATAAGGATCGTATTTATGTAAAATTTTCTGGATTTCGAGAAGTGGGCCTGGGGCTTGGGTTTTTGCAAATTTCGTGATTTTTGATATTTTTCGAGTCTTTACGATTGGGTTGTATTCCCTTAGCCTATCGTAATGTATTCATTGTGGTTTTGGCCAGATTCGACGCACGAGGAGGTCGATAGGAGAGGAAAGGGCATCACGGAGTAGTATTTGGCTGGCTAGAGGTGAGTAATAGTTGTAAATGCTGCTCTGAGAGTTTGAAACTCCGGACTTTCACATCGTAACGCTATATTGAGGCGTGACACACATTCTACATCGAGTGCGAGGTCGTTTACTATTGGGGATTGTGACTTGGTCCATCCGGAGTGATATTTATACTATACTGGTGATTGATACACATACTTTATTGATGTTATTTGGGCTTGTTGCCATGTTTGGGGCTTTGTGCCGATTTATAGAATCCTTCGGGGATCGATATTACTGTTTTAGCATATTTTTGCATATCATTTGAACTCAGTCCAAGGTTTTAAATACTGTTTTGCAAACTCATCCATATTTCTAAGTTTTGAAAACTCAAATGATATTTCGGGCTGAGAACTACTGTTTTATAAATGGCCAACGGGCTTATGATGTTTTCTGGACTGATTATGGGTGGCTCGGGCTGCGCGCCACAGCAGTGACTTGAAACAGTGGTAACAATGACACTATGTGATGTGACATGAAACAGTAGTAACAATGGCACTATGTGATATAAATTGGTCAGGTAAGAATGACTGACAAGGACTTGATTGATGCCACGAGATGGTTTGTTATTGCGCTTGGGCTGTAGAAGCCCCTCCGAAGTCTGTACACACCTCTAGTGAGCGCCATCAACGATAAATGATTATGGTGGCTCGGGCTGCGCGCCGCAGTGGGTACTAGAATGTACCATCATATGCATTACATTGCATTCATGCATTTGTATCTTTAATTGTTGTTCAGTTGTTCAGTTCCATGCATTGCTGTATATTTGGATTATAGCTTACTTTTTGTATATATTATGTTTTCTTACCTTCGGACTGTATTTATTTTTATTTCTCACTGGGTTGGAGTACTCACTTTACTCCCTGCACCTTGTGTGCAGATCCAGGGCATTCACAGGCTGAGTGAGCTTTGACCAGAGTTCTAGAGGCATTCTCCGGTTGTATTCGAGGTAGCTGCATGGCGTTCGCAGCCGAAGATTCTCCCTTCTATCTCTATCTTTACATTTTGTATTTCCAGCTTTTAGATAGACTTGTATTAGGATTATAACTCTGTATTTAGAGACTCATGATCGTGACACCCGGTCCTAGTGGGACTATATTATGTATTCTGGTAATTTCCGCACTTTATCAGTAATTTTAGACTTTTAATATACTGTGTTAATTATCTGAAATCTGTTTAATTATCGGGAATTGTGGTAACAAGGTCGGGCTTGCCTAGTAGTGTGTTGGGCGCCATCACGACCGGGTTGGGGTCGTGACAAGTTGGTAACTGAGCCTAGGTTACTTGGCCTTGCGAGTTATGAGCCGGTTTAGTAGAGTCTCACGGATCGGTACAGAGACGTCTGTACTTATCCTCGGGAGGCTGCAGAACCTTTAGGAAAATTTCATACTCTTGGAATTCTTATTGTGCGACTGTGTTGATCCAAGAACTAAATTCTATTATTCTATTCTCTCGTAGATGGCGAGAACCCGCGCTATCGGACGTGATGGACGACCACCATTACCACCTACTGAGGCCACCATAGGCCGTGGATGCGGTCGTGGTCGAGGCATGGCTATAGGGGCAGCACTTGTTGACCCACCAGTTGCCCCGGCTCAGGATCAGGCTCCAGCCGGAAAGGCTCCATCAGCAACTGCTCAGGCACCAGCTGTGCCTATTGTGATTCCGGGTCTTTAGGAGGCCCTAGCTCAGATTCTATCAGTTTACACTAGCTTGGCTCAGGCAGTCTCATCCACTATTGCAGCAGCTATTTCACGGGTCGGGGGAGGCAATCAGACCCCCGCTGCTCACACACTTGAGCCGGTAGTGTAGGGGTTGCAGATACCAGTGGCACCCGCAATTCAGCAGGTTGCCCCAGTTCAGCCGGTTGCACCGGTTCAGGATGTTATGGTTCCGGTTATGCTAGACGATGAGCAGCATCGTCTTGAGAGGTTCAGCAGACTTTCACCTCCTACTTTCGGTGGTGCTCAGGGCGAGGATGCCCAAGGTTTTCTCGGCAAGTTTCGACGTATGCTGCGTACAATAGGGATCTTGGAGACTAGCGGTGTATCATTTACTACTTTCCAGTTCTCAGGAGCAGCCTTCACCTGGTGAGAGGCATATGAGCGGCGTAGGCCAGTAGGTGCAGCGTCTTTGTCGTGGCAAGAGTTCTCCACTCTCTTTCTGGAGAAGTGGGTACCGCAGTCTCAGAGGGAGGAGCGGCGTAGGCAGTTTGAGTATCTTCGTCAGGGAGATATGACCGTGTCTCAGTATGAGATGAGATTCTCGGAGTTGGCTCGTTATGCTCCATGGATTAGGAGGTTTGTGGACGGACTTATCTATCCCATCCGTATCCTGATGGCTCGAGAGAGGATTTTGAGTCATACTTTTGAGGATGCAGTTGATATTGCTCGAGATATTGAGATGGATCGCTGTTAGGAGAGAGAGGAGCGGGAGGCCAAGAGGCCTCGTGGATCAGGTAGCTACAGTGATGCTCCGTATAGGGGCCAGTTTCAGCAGAGCAGAGGTCGTTCTTGCATGCCTCATCAGTCGGTTCGTCCTGAGTATCGTGGGGCGTCTTCAGGCCGTGGTCACCATGGGTTTCAGCAGGGTCAGTTTTCTTTGAGTGCCCTCCCGGCACATAGTTCATCTTATGCTCCTTCAACTCAGGGTTCTTCGGCACCGAGTGCATCAGCAAGTCACTCTAGTGCGAGGGGTTCCCACCAGTCCCCTTCTCCATCACCTGGTAGTTTCTACGAGTGCGGCGAGTTTGGTCATATAAAGAGGTATTGTCCTTGGCTTCGTGCTAGTCAGTCTCAGCAGAGGGATCAATCGTCGTCTTCTGGTCCAATTTCTTCTTCATCTGCCCCACCAGTTGGGGGGGAGGCCAGGTATCCAAGGGTCGCCCCAGAGGCGGAGGCCGATCAGGCGGTGGCCAGGCCCGATTTTATGCTCTTCCAGGTAGGACTGATGCCATTGATTCAGACGCTGTTGTCACACGTATTATCTGAGTCTGCCACAGGGATGCCTCTGTATTATTTGATCCCGGTTCTACCTATTCATATGTGTCTTCATATTTTGCCCGTCATTTGAGTATGCCCCAGGAGTCTCTTGCTTTACCTGTTCACGTGTCTACCCCGGTGGGCGATACTGTTATTGTGGACCGTGTGTATTGAATAAGTACTGTGATTATTGGGGGTCTAGAGACCCGAGTTGATTAATTGCTATTGAGCATGGTAGATTTCGATATTATTCTGGGCATGGATTGGCTATCTCCGTGCCATGCTATTATAGATTGTCATGTTAAGACAGTTACTCTGGCTATACCGGGTGTTTCGAGGATCGAGTGGCATGGTTTGACTGATTATGTCTCTAGTAGGGTTATCTCTTTCTTGAAAGTCCAACGTATGGTTGGGAAATGTTATCTATCATATTTAGCCTTCGTGCGTGATGTTGGAGCTAAGACTCCCAGTATTGATTCTGTTCCCGTTGTGAGGGATTTCCCTGTTGTATTTCCTGCAGACCTGCCAGGTATGCCCCCAAATAGGGACATTGATTTTGGTATTGACCTGGTGCCGGGATCTAAGCCCATCTCCATCCCTCCGTATCGCATGGTACCAGCATAGTTAAAAGAATTGAAAGATCAGCTTTAGGAACTCCTAGAGAAGGGGTTTAGTCAGCCTAGTGTGTCCCCGTGGGGTGCACCTATTTTATTTGTGAAGAAGAAAGATGGCACAATGAGAATGTGCATTGATTATAGGCAGTTGAACAAAGTAACAGTGAAGAACAAGTATCCTTTGCCTCGCATTGATGACTTGTTTGATCAGCTTCAGGGAGCGAGGGTGTTTTCTAAGATTGACCTCTGTTCGGGCTATCACCAGTTGAAGATAAGGGATTCAGATATCCCTAAGACTGCCTTCAGGACCAGATATGGTCACTATGAGTTCCTGGTCATGTCTTTTGGGATGACTAATGCCCCAGCAGCGTTTATGCATCTGATGAATAGTGTATTTTGGCCTTATCTGGATTCTTTTGTTTTTGTATTTATTGATGATATTCTGGTGTACTCGCGTAGCTAGGAGGAGCACGCCAAGCATTTGCGTGTAGTGTTGCAGAGATTGAGGGAGGAGAAGCTTTATGCAAAATTCTCCAAGTGTGAATTTTGGCTAAGTTTTGTGGCATTCTTGGGACACATTGTGTCCAGCGAGGGTATTTAGGCTGATCCAAAGAAGATAGAAGTAGTGGAGAGTTGGTCCAGATCGTCCTCAGCCACAGAGATCCGTAGTTTTCTCGGATTAGCAGGCTATTATCGCTGGTTTGTTCAAGGGTTTTCATCTATTGCAGGGCCTTTGACCAAGTTGACCCAGAAGGGTGCTCCATTTGTATGGTCAGACGAGTGTGAGGACAGCTTTCAGAAGCTCAAGACAGTTTTGACCACTGCTCTAGTGCTGGTTTTACCATCAGCTTCAGGTTCTTATACTGTATATTATGATGCTTCGAGAGTTGGGATTGGTTGTGTGTTGATGCAGGAGGGTAGAGTTATTGCTTATGCTTCTCGTCAGTTAAAGCCCCATGAGAATAACTACCCTGTTCATGACTTAGAGTTTGCTGCTATAGTTCATGCCTTAAAGATTTGGAGGCATTCTTTGTATGGCGTATCTTGTGAGGTATTCACTGATCATCTTCAACATTTGTTTGAACGAAAAGACCTTAATTTGAGGCAACGGAGGTGGCTTGAGTTGCTAAAAGATTATGATATTACTATTATGTATCATCCGGGAAAGGCCAATGTAGTGGCTAATGCCTTGAGCCAGAAGGCAGTGAGTATGGGAAGCTTGGCGTACATTCCAGTTGAGGAGAGGCCCTTTGCAGTTGATGTCCAGGCTTTGGCCAATCGGATGGTGAGGTTAGATATTTCGGAGCCCAGTCGGGTGCTGGCTTGTGTGGTTTCTCGGTCCTCCTTACATGATCGCATCAGAGAGCGTCAGTATGATGATCCACATCTGCTTAATCTTAGAGATCGGGTCCAGCATGGTGATGCCAGAGATGTGACCGTTGGTGATGATGGTGTATTGAGGTTGCGGGGCCGGATTTGTGTGCCCAACATGGATGGGCTTAGAAATTTGATTCTTGAGGATGCCCACAGCTCGCGGTATTCCATTCACCCGGGTACCGTGAAGATGTATCAGGATCTCAGACAACACTATTGGTGGAGGAGGATGAAGAAGGACATTGTGGGATTTGTGGCTCGATGTCTCAATTGTCAGCAGGTAAAATATGAGCATCAGAGGCCGGGCAGTTTGCTTCAGCAGATGGTTATTCCTGAGTGGAAATGGGAGAGAGTTACTATGGATTTCGTGAGTGGACTTCCTCGGACTTTGAAGAAGTTCGATTCGATTTGTGTCATTGTGGATCGGCTGACCAAGTCCGCGCATTTCATTCCAGTATGTACTACATATTCTTTGGAGCGGCTGGCAGGGATCTTTATCCGTGAGATTGTCCGATTGCATGGTGTTTTAGTTTCTATTCTTTCGGATAGAGGTACTCAGTTCACTTCTCAGTTTTGGAGGACTTTTCAGCACGAGTTGGGTACTCAGGTGGATTTGAGTTTAGCATTTCATCCTCAGATGGACTGAAAGTCCGAGCGTACTATTTAGATATTGGAGGATATGTTGCGTGCCTGTGTGATTGATTTCGGAGGTTCTTGGGATGAGTTTTTACCACTTGCAGAGTTTGCATACAACAACAGCTATCAGTCCAGTATTCAGATGGAACCGTATGAGGCCTTATATGGGAGGCGGTGTAGATCTCTGGTCGGTTGGTTCGAGCCCGGCGAGGCTAGGTTGTTGGGGACAGATTTGGTCCAGGGTGCCTTAGAGAAAGTGAAGGTGATTCAGGAGAGACTTCGCACAGCTTAGTCGCAGCAGAAGAGTTATGCGGACCGGAAGGTCCGAGATGTGTCATTTATGGAGGGTGAGAAGGTTTTGCTGAAGGTTTCGCCCATGAAGGGTGTTATGAGGTTTGGAAAGAAAAGGAAGTTGAATCCGTGGTTCATTAAACCATTTGAGGTACTTAGGAAGGTTGGAGAGGTGGCTTACAAGCTTGCCTTGCCACTCAGCTTATCGAGTGTGCATCCGGTATTTCATGTGTCTATGCTATGGAAGTATGTTGGAGACCCGCCTCATGTTTTGGACTTCAGCATAGTTTGGTTGGATGATTATTTGACTTATGATGTGGAGCCAGTGGCTATTTTGGGTCGTCAGGTTCGGAAATTGAGATCAAAGGTATAGCTTCGGTGAAGGTACAATGGAGAGGTCGTCCCGTGGAGGAGGCTACTTGGGAGACCGAGCAGGAGATGCGGAGCAGATACCCTCACCTATTTGAGACTTCAGGTATATTTCTTGACTCACTCGGGGACGAGCATTTGTTTTAGTTGGGGAGGATGTGACGAACTGACCCGTTGTCTCATGTATTTCCGTCCCGTTTTTCCTTGTTTTATGCTTATTCATGTTTCAATATTTGTACTTAGTGAATTTGAGTTGATTCGGATCGAGTTTGGTAGGAAATGAGACAATTAGTCTCTTTGAGGAAAAGTTAGTTTGGAAAAGTCAACCGGAAGTTGATTGGTGAGTTAGAGGGCTCGGAATTGATTTCCAATGATTCGGTTAGTTTGAGGGGATGATTTAAGGCTTAGGTGTGTGTCCGGTATATTTTTGTGATGACTGATGTAGAATTTAGTTTGAATTGGCAAAGTTAGCATGTTGGCGAATTCCGGTTGATAGGTGAGATTTTGATCCGAGGGTCGGAATAAAATTTTGAGAGTTGCTGTAGCTTCGTTATGTCATTTTGGACTTGTCTGCAAAATTTGAGGTTATTCGGACGTGGTTTGGTTGGGTTTTTGATCAAAAATGGAATTTGGAAGTTCTTGAGATTCATAGGCTTGAATTCCATGTGATTTGATGATTTTGGTGTTAGTTGAGGTATTTTGAAGATTGGAACTAGGTTGAATAATATTTTAGGATGCGTTGGTGCTTTTGGTTGAGGTTACGGGGGCCTCGGGTGTGTGTCAGGTGAGTTTTGAGCGAGTACGGGCACCCCGGAACTTAGAAAAATGGAGGGGGCAGCAGTTGTGGCGCGGACCGCGCTCCTTTTCGCGCTGGGTGTGCTGGCCTAGTGCTGGCCGCGGTCATGAAGATTGCAGGTTGCTGACCCTAATTCGGAAGCTGATATCTTTTTATCTACAAGGAATTTTGAGATGATTCAAAAACAAAGGTGTAGCCCTTCGTGTCTAGTTTCCAGAATAATAAAAATATCGCAATTTGTACATTTGTAGAAAAAGATATGGCCAAAATGCTGAAGCCTGTCACTGCAGTCAAAACTGGGCGCGATCGCGGTCATTTTCGCGCAGACCCCGCTAGTTTTGCACGGACCGCGGTCATTTTTGTGCAGTCAACGGTGTCGGAATCCGAAGGGTACTCTATAAATACGAGATTTTGAGATTTATTTGATATTTTGACCTAGAGAGCTCAAATTTTGGCGATTGTTCGAAGGTTTTACAAGAAATTGGTCGGAGTAAGTGATTCTAACTCAGATTTGGTTATAGTACATGAATCTATCATTGAATTCATCATTTAATTAGTGATTTGAGATGAAATTTGGGAAGAAAATCTTGGAATCTTTCAAAAATGTAAAATAAATATTTGAAGGACCAAATGGTGTCGGAATTGGATAATTTTTGTATGGTTAGACTCGTAGCGAGATAATGATCGTATTTATGTAAAATTTTTTGGATTTCGAGAAGTGGGCCCCGGGCTCGGGTTTTTGCCAATTTCGTGATTTTAGATATTTTTCGAGTCTTTTCGATTGGGGTGTATTCCCTTAGCCTAACATAATGTATTCATTGTGGTTTTGTCCAGATTCGATGCACGAGGAGGTCGATGCGAGAGGAAAGGGCATCGCGGAGTAGTATTTGGCCGGCTAGAGGTGAGTAATGGATGTAAATGTTGCTCTAAGGGTTTCAAACCCCGGACTTTCACATCTTAACGCTATATTGAGGCGTGACACGCATTCTACGTCGAGTGCGGGGTCGTTTACTATTGGGGATTGTGACTTGGTCCATCCGGAGTGATATTTATACTATACTGGTGATTGATACACATACTTTATTGATGTTATTTGGGCTTGTTGCCATGTTTGGGGCCTTGTGCCGATTTGTAGAATCCTTTGGGGATCGATATTACCGTTTTAGCATATTTTAGCATATCATTTGAACTCAGTCCAAGGTTTTAAATACTATTTTGCAAAATCAGCCATATTTCTAAGTTTTGAAAACCCAAATGATATTTTAAATGTTATTTCGGGCTGAGAACTACTATTTTATAAATGCCCAAGGGGCTTATGGTGTTTTCTGGACTGATTATGGGTGGCTCGGGTTGCACGCCGCAGCAGTGACTTGAAACAGTGGTAACAATGACACTGTGTGATGTGACTTGAAACAGTGGTAACAATGGCACTGTGTGTTATAAATTGGTCAGGTAACAATGACTGACCAGGACTTGATTGATGCTACGAGATGGCTTGTTATTGCGCTTGGGCTGTAGGAGCCCCTCCGGAGTCTGTACACACCCCCAGTAAGCGCTATCGACGATAAATGATTAAGGGTGGCTCGGGCTGCGTGCCGCAGTGGATACTGGAATGTACCATCATATGCATTGCATTGCATTGCATTCATGCATTTGTATCTTTAATTGTTGTTCAGTTGTTCAGTTCCATGCATTGTTGTATATTTGGATTATAGCTTACTTTGTATATTTACTATGTTTTCTTACCTTCAGACTGCATTTATTTTTATTACTCACTGGGTCAGAGTACTCACTTTACTCCCTGCACCTTGTGTGTAGATCCAGGGCATTCACAGGCTGAGTGAGCTTTGACCAGAGTACCAGTGGCATTCTTCGGGAGTATTCGAGGTAGCTGCATTGCGTTCGCAGCCGAAGATTCTCCCTTCTATCTCTATCTTTACATTCTGTATTTCTTGCTTTTAGACAGACTTGTATTAGGATTATATCTCTGTATTTAGAGGCTCATGATTGTGACACCGGGTCCTAGTGGTACTATATTATGTATTCTGGTAATTTTCGCACTTTATCAGTAATTCTAGACTTTTAATATACTGTGTTAATTATCTAAAATCTGTTTAATTATCGGGAATTGTGGTAACAAGGTCGGGCTTGCCTAGTAGTGTGCTGGGCGCCATCACGACCGTGTTGGGGTTGTGACAAGTTGGTATTAGAGCCTAGGTTACTTGGTCTCGCGAGTCATGAGCCGGTTTAGTAGAGTCTCGCGGATCGGTACGTAGACGTCTGTACTTATCCTCGGGAGGCTGCAGAACCTTTAGGAAAATTTCATATTCTTGAAATTCTTATCGTGCGACTTTGTTGATCCGAGAACTAAATTCCATTATTCTATTCTCTCGCTGATGGCGAAAACCCACGCTACCGGACGTGACGGACGACCACCATTACCACTTACTGAGGCGACCAGAGGCCGTGGATGCTGTCGTGGTCGAGGCAGAGCCGCAGGGGCAGCACCTGTTGACCCACCAGTTGCCCCGGCTCAGGATCAGGCTCCAGCTGGAGAGGCTCCTGCAGCACCTGCTTAAGCACCAGCTGTGCCTATTGTGATTCCTGTTCTTCAGGAGGCCTTAGCTCAGATTCTATCAGTTTGCACTGGCCTGGCTTAGGCAGTCTCAGCCACTACTGCAGCAACTACTTCACGGGCTGGGAGAGGCAATCAGACTCCCGTTGCTCGCACACTTGAGCCGGTAGTGCAGGGGTTGCAGACACCAAAGGCACCCGCAGTTCAGCAGGTTGCACCGGTTCAGGATGTTATGGTTCCAGTTATGCCAGACGATGAGCAACGTCGTCTTGAGAGGTTCAGCAGACTTTAACCTCCTACTTTCAGTGGTGCTCAAGGTGAGGATGCCCAAGTTTTTCTCGACAAGTGTCGACGTATTCTGCGGACAGTAGGGATCTTGGAGACTAGCGGTGTATCATTTACTACTTTCCAGTTCTCAGGAGCAACCTTCACCTGGTGGGAGGCATATGAGCGGCGTCGGCCGGTAGATGCAGCGCCTTTGTCGTGGCAGGATTTCTCCACTCTCTTTTTTGAGAAGTGGGTACCGTAGTCTCAGAGGGAGGAGCGGCGTAGGCAGTTTGAGTATCTTCGTCAGGGAGATATGATCGTGCCTCTGTATGAGATGAGATTCTCGGAGTTAGCTCGTTATGCTCCATGGATGGTCCCGACTGATCGGGAGAGGACTAGGAGGTTTGTGGACGGACTTATCTATCCCATCCATATCCTGATGGCTCAAGAGAGGATTTTGAGTCATACTTTTGAGGATGCAATTGATATTGCTCGAGATATTGAGACGGATCGCCGTCAGGAGAGAGAGGAGCGGGAGGCCAAGAGGCCTCGTGGATCAGGTAGCTATAGTGATTCTTCGTATAGGGGTCAGTTTCAGCAGAGTAGAGGTCGTTCTTACAGTCCTCATCAGTCGGCTCGTCCCGAGTATCATGGGGCGTCTTCAGGCCATGGTCACCAGGGGTTTCAGCAGGCCCAGTCTTCTTTGAGTGCCCTCCTAACACAGAGTTCATCTTATGCTCCTTCAGCTCAGGGTTCTTTGGTGCCGAGTGCATCAGCTAGTCACTCTAGTACGAGGGGTTCCCATCAGTCCCCTTCTCCAGCACCTGGTAAGTTCTACGAGTATGGCGAGTTTGGTCATATAAAGAGGTATTGTCCTCGGCTTTGTGGTAGTCAGTCTTAGCAGAGGGATCAACCTTCGTCTTCTGGTCCAGTTTCTTCTTCATCTGCCCCACCAGCTAGGGGAGGAGGCCAGGCAGCTAGGGGTCACCCCAGAGGCAGAGGCCGATCAGGCAGTGGCCAGGCCCGATTTTATGCTCTTCCAGGCAAGATCGATGCCTTTGATTCAGACGCTGTTGTCACAGGTATTATCTCAGCCTGCCACAGGGATGCCTCTGTATTATTTGATCCCGGTTCTACCTATTCATATGTGTCTTTATATTTTTCCCGTCATTTGAGTATGCCCCGAGAGTCTCTTGCTTTACCTGTTCATTTGTCTACCCCGGTGGGAGATATTGTTGTTGTGGACCATGTGTATCGATTGTGTACTGTGATTATTGGGGGTCTGGAGACCCGAGTTGATTTATTGCTATTGAGCATGGTAGATTTCAATATTATTCTGTGCATGGATTGGCTATCTCTGTGTCATGCTATTATAGACTGTCATGCTAAGACAGTTACTCTAGCTATACCGGGTGTTCCGAGGATCGAGTGGCATGGTTTGACTGATTATGTCTCTAGTAGGGTTATCTCTTTCTTGAAAACCCAGCGTATGGTTGGGAAAGGTTGTCTATCATATTTGGCCTACGTGCATGATGTTGGAGTTGAGACTCCTAGTATTAATTCTGTTCCCGTTGTGAGGGATTTCCCTGATGTATTTCCGGCAGACCTGCCGGGTATGCCCTCGGACAGGGACATTGATTTTGGTATTGACCTAGTGCCGGGCTCTAAGAATATTTCCATCCCGCCGTATAGAATGGCACCGACAGAGTTAAAAAAATTGAAAGATCTGCTTTAGAAACTCCTAGAGAAGGGGTTTATTCGGCCTAGTGTGTCCCCGTGGGGTGCACCTGTTTTATATGTGAAGAACAAAGATGGCACAATGAGAATGTGCGTTGATTATAGGCAGTTGAACATAGTAACAGTGAAGAACAAGTATCCTTTGCCTCGCATTGATGACTTGTTTGATCAGCTTTAGGGAGCGAGGGTGTTTTCTAAGATTGACCTCTGTTCGGGCTATCACCAGTTGAAGATCAGGGATTCAGATATTCCTAAGACTGCTTTCAGGACCATATATGGTCACTATGAGTTCTTGGTCATATCTTTTGGGCTAACTAATTCCCCAGCAGCGTTCATGCATCTGATGAATAGTGTATTTTGGCCTTATCTGGATTCTTTTGTTGTTGTATTTATTGATGATATTCTGGTGTACTCGCGTGCTAGGAGGAGCACGCCAAGCATTTGCGTGTAGTGTTGCAGAAATTAAGGGAGGAGAATCTTTATTCAAAATTCTCCAAGTGTGAATTTTGGCTAAGTTCTGTAGCACTTGGGACACATAACGTCCAGCGAGGGTATTCAGGTTGATCCAAAGAAGATAGAAGCAGTGCAGAGTTGGTCCAGACCGTCCTCAGCAACATAGATCCGTAGTTTTCTCGGATTAGCAAGCTATTATCGTCGGTTTGTTCAGGGTTTTTCATCTATTGCATCGCCTTTGACCAAGTTGACCCAGAAGGGTGCTCCATTTTTATGGTCAGACGAGTGTGAGGAGAGCTTTCAGAAGCTCAAGACAGTGTTGACCACTGCTCCAGTGTTGGTTTTACCATCAACTTCAGGTTCTTATACTGTATATTGTGATGCTTCGCGAGTTGGGATTGGTTGTGTGTTGATGCAGGAGGGCAGAGTTATTGCTTATGATTCTCGTAAGTTAAAGCCCCATGAGAAGTACTACCCTGTTCATGACTTAGAGTTGGCTGCTATAGTTCATGCCTTAAAGATTTGGAGGCATTATTTTTATGGCGTATCTTGTGAGGTATTCACTGATCTTCGCAGTCTTCAACATTTGTTTGAGCAAAAAGACCTTAATTTGAGGCAACGGAGGTGGCTTGAGTTGCTAAAAGATTATGATATTACTATTTTGTATCATCCGGGAAAGGCCAATGTAGTAGCCGATGCCTTGAGCCAGAAGGCAGTGAATATAGGAAGCTTGGCGTACATTCCAGTTGAGGAGAGGCCCTTTTGCAGTTGATGTCCAGGCTTTGGCCAATCGGATGGTGAGGTTAGATATTTTGGAGCCCAGTCGGGTGTTGGCTTGTGTGGTTTCTCGGTCCTCCTTATATGATCGCATCAGAGAGCGTTAGTATGATTATCCACATCTGCTTAATCTTAGAGATCGGGTCCAGCATGGTGATGCCAGAGATGTGACCGTTGGTGATGATGGTGTATTGAGGTTGCGGGGCCGGATTAATGTGCCCAATGTGGATGGGCTTAGAAATTTGATTCTTGAGGAGGCCCACAACTCGCGGTATTCCATTTACCCGAGTACCGCGAAGATGTATCCGGATCTCAGACAACACTATTGGTGGAGGAGGAAGAAGAAGGACATTGTGGGATTTGTGGCTCGGTGTCTCAATTGTCAGCAGGTAAAATATGAGCATCAGAGGCCGGGCAGTTTGCTTCAGCAGATGGTTATTCCTGAGTGGAAATGGGAGAGAGTTACTATGGATTTTGTGAGTGGTCTTCCTCAGACTTTGAAGAAGTTCGATTCGATTTGGGTCATTTTGGATCGGCTGACCAAGTCCGCGCATTTCATTCCAGTATGTACTACATATTCTTCGGAGCGGTTGGCAGGGATCTTTATCCGTGAGATTGTCCGATTGCATGGTGTTCTAGTTTCTATTATTTCGGATAGAGGTACTCAGTTCACTTCTCAGTTTTGGAGGACTTTTCAGCACGATTTGGGTACTCAGGTGGAGTTGAGTTTAGCATTTCATCCTCAGACGGACGTACAGTCTGAGCGTACTATTCAGATATTGGAGGATATGTTGCGTGCCTGTGCGATTGATTTCGAAGGTTCTTGGGATGAGTTTTTACCACTTGCAGAGTTTGGATGCAACAACAGCTATCGGTCCAGTATTCAGATGGCACCGTATGAGGCCTTATATGGGAGGCGGTAAAGATCTCCGGTCGGTTGGTTCGAGCCCGGCGAGGCTAGGTTGTTGGGGACAGATTTGGTCCAGGGTGCCATAGAGAAAATGAAGGTGATTCAGGAGATACTTCTCACAGCTCAGTCACGGCAGAAGAGTTATGCGGACCGGAAGGTCCGAGATGTGTCATTTATGGAGGGTGAGAAGGTTTTGCTGAAGGTTTCGCCCATGAAGGGTGTTATGAGGTTTGGAAAGAAAGGGAAGGTGAGTCCGCGGTTCATTGGACCATTTGAGGTACTTAGGAAGGTTGAAGAGGTGGCTTACAAGCTTGCCTTTCCACCCAGCTTATCGAGTGTGCATCCGATATTTCATGTGTTTATGCTCCGGAAGTATGTTGGAGACCCGTCTCATGTTTTGGACTTCAGCACAGTTCGGTTGGAAGATGATTTGACTTATGATGTGGAGCCAGTGGCTATTTTGGGTCGTCAGGTTCGAAAATTAAGATCAAAGGATATAGCTTCTGTAAAGGTACAGTGGAGAGGTCGTCCTATGGAGGAGGCTATTTGGGAGACCGATCAGGATATGCGGAGCAGATTCCCTCACCTATTTGAGACTTCAGGTATGTTTCTTGACTCGCTCGGGGACGAGCGTTTGTTTTAGTTGGGAAGGATGTGACGACCCGACCCATCGTATCATGTATTTTCGTCCCCTTTTTTGCCATTTTATTCTTCTTCATGTTTCAATATATGTACTTAGTAAATTTGAGTTGATTCAGATCGAGTTTGGTAGGAAATGGGACAGTTAGTCTCTTTAAGGAAAAGTTAGTTTGGAAAAGTCAACCGAAAGTTGACTTGTAAGTTAGAGGGCTCGGAATTGATTTTCGATGATTCGGTTAGTTTCGGGGGATGATCTAAGGCTTAGGAGTGTGTCCGGAATATTTTTGTGATGACCGATGTAGAATTTACTTGAATTGGCAAAGTTAGCATGTTGGCAAATTCCGGTTGATAGGTGAGATTTTGATCCGAGGGTCGGAATAGAATTTTGGGAGTTGCTGTATCTTCGTTATGTCATTTTGGACTTGTCTACAAAATTTGAGTTCACTCGGACGTGGTTTGATTGGATTTTTGATCAAAAATGGAATTTGGAAGTTCTTGAGATTCATAGTCTTGAATTCCATGTGATTTGATGATTTTGGTGTTAGTCGAGGTGTTTTGATGATCGGAACGAGGTTGAATAATGTTTTAGGATGCGTTGGTGCTTTTGGTTGAGGTCCCGTGGGCCTCTGGTGTGTGTCGGGTGAGTTTTTAGTGAGTACGGGCACCCCGAAACTTAGAAAAATGGAGGGGGCAGCAGTTGTGGTGCGGACAACGCTCCTTTTCGCGCTGGGCACACTGGCCTAGCGCTGGCCGCGGTCGTGAGGACTGCAGGTTGCTGACCCTACTTCGGAAGCTCATATCTTTTTATGTATGAGCAAATTTTAAGATGATTAAAAAACGAAAGTCGTAGTCCTTTGTGTCTAGTTTCCATAATGGTAAAGATATCACAATTTGGACATTTGTAGAAAAAGTTATGGCGAAAATACTGAAGCCTGTCACTGTAGTCAAAACTGGGCGCGACCGCGGTCATTTTCGCGCGCACCCCGCTGGTTTTGCGCAGACCGCAGTCATTTTTGTGCGGTCAGCGGTGTCAGAATCTGAGGGGTACTCTATAAATACGAGATTTTGAGATTTATTTAATATTTTGACCTAGAGAGCTCGGATTTTGGCAATTTTTCGAAGGTTTTTCAAGAAATTGGTCGGGGTAAGTGATTCTAACTTAGATTTGGTTAGAGTACATGAATCTATCATTGAATTCATCATTTAATTAGTGATTTCAGATGAAATTTGGGAAGAAAATCTTGTAATCTTTCAAAAATGTAAAATAAAGATTTGAAAGGCCAAATGGTATCGGAATTGGATAATTTTGTATGGCTAGACTCGTAGCGAGATAAGTATCTTATTTATGTAAAAATTTTTGGATTTCGAGAAGTGGGCCTAGGGCTCGGGTTTTTGCAAATTTTATTTTTCGAGTCTTTTCGATTGGGTTGTATTCCCTTATCCTATCGTAATGTATTCGTTGTGGTTTTGGCCAGATTCGACGTGCGAGGAGGTCGATACGAGAGGAAAGGGCATCGCGGAGTAGTATTTGGCCGGCTAGAGGTGAGTAATAGATCTAAATGCTGATCTGAGGGTTTGAAACCCCAGACTTTCACATCGTAATGCTTTATTGAGGCGTGACACACATTCTACGTCGAGTGCGGGGTCGTTTACTATTGTGGATTGTGACTTGATCCATCCGGAGTGATATTTATACTATACTGGTGATTGATACACATACTTTATTGATGTTATTTGGGCTTGTTGCCATGCTTGGGGCCTTGTGCCGATTTGTATAATCCTTCGGGGATCGATATTACTGTTTTAGCATATTTTTGCATATCATTTGAACTCATTCCAAGGTTTTAAATACTGTTTTGCAAACTCAGCCATATTTCTAAGTTTTGAAAACTCAAATGATATTTTAAATGTTATTTCGGGCTGAGAACTACTGTTTTATAAATTCCCAAGGGTCTTATGGTGTTTTCTGGACTGATTATGGGTGGCTCGGGCTGCGCGCCGCAGCAGTGACTTGAAACAGTGGTAACAATGACACTGTGTGATGTGACTTGAAACAGTGGTAACAATGGCACTGTGTTATATAAATTGGTCAGGTAACAATGACTGACCAGGACTTGATTGATGCCACGAGATGGTTTGTTATTGCGCTTGGGCTGTAGGAGCCCTTCCGAAGTCTGTACACACCCCCAGTGAGCGCCGTCGAAGATAAATGATTATGGGTGGCTGGGGCTGCGCGCCGCAGTGGGTACTGGAATGTACCATCATATGCATTGCGTTGCATTGCATTCATGCATTTGTATCTTTAATTGTTGTACATTTGTTTAGTTCCATGCATTGCTGTATATTTGGATTATAGCTTATTTTGTGTATTTACTGTGTTTTCTTACATTCGGACTGTATTTATGTTTATTACTCACCGGGTCGGAGTACTCACTTTACTCCCTGCACCTTGTGTGCAGATCCAGGGCATTCACAGGCTGAGTGAGCTTTGACCAGAGTTCCAGAGTCATTCTCCGGGAGTATTCGAGGTAGCTGCATGGTGTTCGCAGCCGAAGATTCTCCCTTCTATCTCTATCTTTATAGTCTGTATTTCCAGCTTTTAGACAGACGTGTATTACAATTATAACTCTGTATTTAGAGGCTCATGATCGTGACACCGGGTCCTAGTGGGACTATATTATGTATTCTGGTAATTTTCGCACTTTATAAGTAATTCTAGACTTTTAATATAATGTGTTAATTATCTAAAATCTGTTTAATTATCGGGAATTGTGGTAACAAGGTCGGGCTTGCCTAGTAGTGTGCTGGGCGCCATCACGACCGGGTTGGGGTCGTGACAAGTCCACTACATATGCTCAACTTACTCAATTTCACCAATCCTTCCTAATTCATGTGCCCTCACAAGAAAGAAAGTTCCAAAATCACTATATTTACAATACAACATAAGGGACAGATTCACAAATACACCCGCTCTCACAAAGAATTTCAAGTGTTACAACATCTCATACCATAAGCTTGCCCTTATTTTAATTGATCGCCTAATCAAGAACATTCGGTTGGAGGTCCCATAAGGACTTTTTAAGCTTGTAATTTAGGTTTAGGAAAGGGTCGGATAAGCATTTGTATAAAAGTGTTCACCCTCCTTGAACACTACTCACATTTGTCTTTCTTTTTGCACTTTATTTCTTTTCAAACCACATAGCCTTATTGGCATCTAGGTACCAACATTGAACCACCTTACATACCTCTTTAATTTTCTTCAAGGCTCCATATTTATATACATACATATATTTCTCTTTTATTTTTTATTTTTTTTTATATACATATATTTCTTTTGGAGCTTGAATAATTTAATAAGAACACTTTGAGGTATATGTTCCTGCACTCAATGTACAAACTTACCCATTTTCACTTTGACTCCACACCCCCAACTTAGGCTTTTAGCCTCATTCTCAATGTTCAAGGAGGGACGAGTTCAAAAGAGGGAATTATTTTACAAAAGGGGAAAGATTTGTAATGAGGTGGCCAAAGAAAAGGTTAAGGCTCAAATAGGGTACTAGTGATATTATTTATGAAATGGTAGGCTTGAAAGGCTAAAGAGGTTTTGCAAATAACACAAAGAATGCCTAATATCATCCCTCCAACCAAACATACTATCATTAGCATTGAAAGACCAACCAGGCAAGTTCTAGATGATAGAAGTAAATACAAGATTTATTTGTACAAACACTAACACACATGGCACATGAATTAACCAAGATGGATCAATTTTATTTTCTAATAAGAGCATCTAAAGTAATATTATTCAAATTAGTGGGTAAAGAGTCACTAAAAGAGCCAAACATTTATTACACAAATTATTCTTCACCATACAACTTGATTTAGTTCAAAATCAAAATTCGGAGGGATATTCTTAATTTACTTTTCACATAGAAGAGACTAATTTTATTAGTATCAAATAATCCAAAAGTCTCCTCCTAGCAAAACAAGACTAATTCCCTTAAGAAAGTTATCACGCCATCTATCTTAGGGAAAAGTCACACGGTTTACTTCAAAAAAAATATTCCTTGAGAAAGAACCGTAGTATGAAGAAAACCCAAGGAAATAATACTTAAGAAAATAAAAATAAATTAACAAAACTACTAAAAAGGATATTAAAATAAAATCGACTAATACTAATAAAAACAAGCTACTAAAGAAAATAAATAACGAAATAACGAAAGAAAGCTAAAAATAGATTACGCTAAAAATATACTAATCACAACAAGATCTGCACGAGCACCTGATACACAAAATAGCCTGACAAGGGCACACAATGTCCAAAACTACAAAGTAAGCCCGGCAAGGGCACATAATATCCATAACCACAAAAAAGCCCGGCAAGGGCACACAATATCATAGTATGAATAAGTATACTCCTATAGCCATCCCAACTAAAAACATTGTAGTGTCCTCACTGCACGATATCAAATATAAAGTACAAATAGTTTGAGGGTCTTCCTAAGGTCTGCATCAGACTAGCAGACTATGGAAGGAAGGCTGATTAATGCTGTGTTGAACTCGTAGCCTCATCATCGTCGGTCTCATCATCACCATCACCATCACCAGCCTTTGACATGAAGGAGTACTCCTCGCTATCATCCTTGTACCCTACTGGTATCTTCTTGCCTGGGTTTCCCCATTTAATGATGGCTTTTATGCCTCTCCACTTTTTTATTATGAACTTGCTCTTCTTCTTGTTCCTCTCCTTCTCCTTCTTAAAGTCTGACTGGAGATCTGCATGCACCTTGGCCAAGTTGCCGTAGGCTGTCTCAAGTCTGGTAACTGATACTGCCATCTTCTCATGAGAATCTTTCTAAGTCTTCTGCGCATCTAAGTAACTCTTGATTTCTTCCCTGGAGAAGTAAGAGGGCCCAGGCTTGAAGGATGAAGGCTCACTCGGAAGATGTGACACTAACTCACGGATGGATACAAGCTCGGAGTTTAGCACCCCAAATGGTCCCTTACGTGCATCTACCTGTGAAGATGACTCTGAACCAGCTGCCCTGGTGGTGACCTTCCTTTTATTACTTTTGACTGCACTACCCGCTCCTGTCACTCTCAGTGGATGAAAAGGTTTATCAGCTGGTAGCCATCCATCGGTGCTACGTACCTCAACCTCTGCTCTCGTGTATAGTTGTGTGATCAATGAAGGGAACATCAACCATGAATCCTTGTCCCGCAAATACTCCCTCAGTTCCTGCAGGATATAGTACCCTACATTTATAGGAATGCCATCCAAGGTGCATGCAATGATCAATGCCTTGGTGTAGGAGACATCTGAGACGTTTCCACAAATAGACACCCTGTTGCAAAGGATGTACAGCCACATTTTTGCTTCAGTTGTGAAGTCAATTGAACTCATTAAGAACTTACAAAAAAAATATTGGGATGTACATAGTTATTTATAATATGTATTGCTTGCTGCCTCATTAAAAACCTTACCAGGAAAACCCAGTGGGACAAAATCTTGGTTAAGGAAAAGAGTGGAGCGTGTAGTTACTCCCCTTGATGAAAAATCACTTAATGTCTCGAAGACGATGCATCCCAATCTTATATATCAGCTTTTCAAATATTGAGGTTGGTAATGCCTTAGTGAATAGATCAGCCAAATTATCAC
>MU683834.1:13130-24934 GCA_026770625.1 Nicotiana glauca
CAAGTATAGCATGCTTTCTGGGTCCTAATCTACCCGTACAATAGCATAATAGCAGCTACGCACGGACTCTCGTTACCTCGTGCGTACGTAGCCCCCACAAATAGGAGCACTTAATCATTTACTTCACCTATGGGGTAATTTTCCCCTCACAGAATTAGAAAGAAGACTCACCTCGCTCCGAAGACTCGAAATCGGCATTTTACATCCTCCCGAAGGCTTGAACCAACGCACAATGCACCCAAACTAGCCAATTAACGACAAACTAATGAGAATATACTCAATTACTTGTTAACAATTCATATTATGCGAATTCCCAACATCGTTTAGTGAAAAGACCAAAATGCCCTCGGGCCCACGTGCCCGGAAATCCAAATTTTCTCGAAGGTAAAAGTTACCCATGACCTTAGGAATTCAAATATATGATTTTCTCCTAATTCCATACTCAAAATCGNTCAGTAGAAATCACTTACACCATGCTTGATGACGAAAATGACGCTCAAAGCTGCTCCAAAATCGCTCCCATGGAAGAAAATGTGAAGAGAAATGACCCAAAACCGGATTTTAAAACATTCTGCCTCCTGTAATTTCCGCTTCTGCGGAAGAAATCTCGCTTCTGCGGGTTCCGCTTCAGCGGACATAGGACCGCTTTTGCGTAAATGGGCCAAAGAGACTGGGCCGCTTCTGCGGTCCAGAACTCGCTTCTGCGAGTCCGTATAAGCAGAAAAAGAACCGCTTCTGCGGTTTGGGCCTACCGCTTCTGCGGTCTTGGGGTCTGCTTCTGCGGTTTCCCCTGGGCCTGGCTCCTTCCGCTTCCGCGATCACAGGACCGCTTCTGCGGTCCAAGAGCCGCAGAAGCGGTTTTGACAGAAGCAGCTGATGTCCCTTTTTAAATATCCAAATTTTGTTCCGTTAACCTCCCGGATTCCACCCGAGGCCCCCGGGACCCCAACCAAACATACCAACCAATCCCAAAACAAAATTCGGACTTTCTTGAGGCTTCAAATCACATCAAACAACACCAAAATCACGAATTACACCCCAAATCCAAGTTTAAGAACTTTAAGATTTCCAACTTCTATTTCCGATGTCGAAACCTATCAAATCACGCCCGATTGACTTCAAATTTTGCACACAAGTCATATTTGACATTACGGACCTACTCCAACTTTCGGAATTTGATTCCGACCCCGATATCAAAAAGTCAACTCCCCGGTCAAACCTTCCAAAACCTTCAACTTTCTATCTTTGGCCAAATGGCTTCAAAATGGTCTACGGACCTCCGAATTCACTTCCGATCGTGTCCCCAACTCCAGAATCACTATACGGAGCTATTCATAGTCTCGGAATTCCAAATGGACGTTGATAACCCCAATATGCACTTCAAACCAAACTTATGAAATTTCTTCTAAAATGCTAACTTCCACAATAGGCGCCAAAACGCTCCCAGGTTATCCAAAACCCAATCCGGGCATACGCCTAAGTCCGGAATCATCATACAAACCTGCTGGAACTTTCAGATCCCGATTCCGAGGTCGTTTACTTGAAATTCAAATCCTAGTTCATTCTTTTGACTTTAAGCTTCTCAAAAGAGAATTCTCTTCCCAAATCAACTCCGAATTTCTCGAAATCAAATTCTGACCATGCGTACAAGTCATAATACCTAAAATGAAGCTGTTCATGGCCTCCGACTGCTGAACGGAGCATTGGTACTCAAAACGACCGGTCGAGTCGTTACACTCATACTGTTCTGAACTAGTTTTTTTTAAAACAACCTACTCTCCTCTTATTAACACGGTTTAGTAGGCATGCCAGTAGGATCTCAAATCGCTCATTTTAAAATTGTTACAACTTTGCCACATTCTGAATCAGTAATACTATCATGTTTATAAGATCTCACCCCAAACACTTAGGCAAGCCTTAGGTGACAACAAATGAAGCTGAACCTGCCTCAGTTAATTAGTAATTGCTACAACTAGCAAGCAGTCCTGATTCGGACTTCTTATCTAAGTTATGTAATAAATTTTTTATCTTCAACAACTGAAACTCCTCTTGCCTTAGTACTTTGGATTCAAACCCTGATTGTGTTTAAGTCATGCTATTTATGTGCTTTGCTTGAGGAGGTATACATGAGCCTTTAGTTGTTTACATGTTTCCCCTTAATGTGCAGTCCTATGTTTTTTGTATGTCACCTTAGATTTTTCTCCTTTTGAAACCTAAAAGTTAGCCTAATATCCCCCATTTTAGAATAGTAGTCCCAAGTTCCTTCGGACTGATAGGAAGGGGATGAGTAATAGCATGCAATAGTGGTCAAGATCAATCCATCTTCAGTACCTTGACGGAGTGGGAAAGGTAGATATGGATATGATAACCGGTGCACTAATACCACGTGTAGCCCTTCTTTTGAGGAGTGATTACCAGATATTGCATCGATGTGATCCATATAACAAATAAACCTAGAACCCCCCCCCTTCCTTTCCTTTAAATATTTATAGAATTGTAACTTCTTTTCAAAATTCACCTCCTAATTATTTTCAAACTCTTATGTGTTTAAAC
The DNA here is from genome assembly GCA_026770625.1 of Nicotiana glauca. Lineage (NCBI taxonomy): Eukaryota > Viridiplantae > Streptophyta > Magnoliopsida > Solanales > Solanaceae > Nicotiana > Nicotiana glauca. The sequence goes on from MU683834.1 coordinate 15,684, forward strand.
TTAAATCCCCTACTATTTGAGCCTATATTTGTTTACTTGCTAATTGCACAAATTCACAAAAACTATCTAGCCGGGAACTATACTAGTGGATCCTGAGGACTGCCTAACACCTTCCCCTTAGGATAATTTCAAGCCATTACCCTATCTCTAGTTATCAAACAAACTTAGAAGTGAACCTTATAGGTGTCCTAATGCACCTCAAATCATTAGGTGGCGACTCTTCAAATGCAAAACCCAATTCCTAAAAGGAAAGAGTTGTCCCAACCAAATGTCATAAATCGGATTTCGAGAGAAAAAGGGTGCGCGACAGCTATGTGTTTGGTTATTGAGTACGACGTATAGGTGACGTGACGAGTATCTATATGTTCTCGTTGGGTCATAGCATGCGAGCGAGTCTAATACTTGTGACTGTTGTATTCTTTATTCGTAATGTTCATGCTTAAACTAGTTATCCTTTACGTTATATAAGTCTTATCATGTTTTTTTGGAACTAGATATTGGTTGAGTATTGACTCAAATTGAGATTTATAAATTATTGATGATTCCTTTGCCAAGTTGTTATTGTTCCGTTATTTAGGTGAGGAAAAGTGTAAAGCAAGAAAGATGATATCGTGCGATGTTTTGTGAGTGAGTGATAATTCATGAAGGGTGATGTTGTTCCCTATTATGTGAGTGATAATGCACGAAGGGTGATGACGTGCCATATTCTATGAGTATTACTGCACGAAAGGTGATGTCGTTCCATGTTATGAGAGAGTTAATACACGAAGGGTGATGCCGTGTCATTTCTATTATTTCTGATAGTAAGAATAAGAGTAAAAGCATGAAGGGTGATATCATGCACTTATTTTCTATGTTGTTACTTTTGTTAGTGCAAAGCGTGATACTTATTGCGTTTCTTAACTATACTATTTTCAGGATTTGATTTCCCCTCAGCATGTTTCCCCTTCCCGTTATTATCTGCTAAATTTCTATTTGTTGTTATTTTCTTATATCTGCACAGGTTCATGTTATTGTTGTGTCCTAGCCTCGTCACTACTTCACCGAGGTTAGGCTCGGCACTTACCAGTGCATGGGGTCAGTTGTACTGATATTGAACTCTGCACTTTCTGTGCAGATTTCAGTACTGGACCTCTTTGATCATAGTTGGGTTGCTGCCTTCAGTCCATCAAGAGACCCAAGGTAGATATGTCGGCGTTCGCAGACCCTGGAGTTCCCTTCCATTTATCCTAAGTCTTCCTATTTTCTTTTAATTTGAGAACAAATGTATTTATTTTAAACCAGTATTTGTAAAAATTCTTAGAAGTTCGTGAATTGTGACACCAGATTTTGTTTAGCCGTGTATTGGTGTTTAGGTTGTTATAAATTTCCACATTTCTTTACTTTGTTTTGGTTTAAATTATTATTTACTATTTTGGATAACAGTTAGTGCATTAGATCTTTATCTGTTGGCTTGCCTAGCAATCTAAACATTAGGCGCTATCACCATCCCGATAGTGGGAAAATACGGGTCGTGACAGAGATTCTTATTCTTCCATGTATTCAAGTATGTACAATGTGATGCCCAAACCCTCTATTTATGGGATGATATTTGGGTAACACAAAGGGATGTTATAAACATAGTATTAACCATTGAGATCAAGGAGAAATATCATGGAGGAGGTTATGGAGGTGTGGGAGTTATAACCATAATGGTATGAAGTAGTGGGAGTAACTTGAGTTATAGACATCCATTACATAATATAATATTTTATAACACTCCCTCTTGGATGTCTATAGATAATATGCCTCATTAAAACCATATTAAAAAAACCCTGTGAGAAAATATCTTAGTGAAGGAAAAAGAGTAGACATATCTTGTAATATGCATTACTTGTTGCCTCATTAAAAAGCTTGCCAGGAAACTTCGATGGGATAAAATCTTACCTAAGGGAAAAAGAGTACAACGCGTATTTGCCTCCCCTTGATGACATCATCACTTTATTTCTTGGAGACGACAAACTCTAAACTTGTATAACAACTTCTCTAATATTGAGATCGGCAATGCCTTGTGAAGAAGTTTGTCAAATTATCACTTGAACAAATTTGTGGAACAACGATCATGTCTAAAATAGAACTTTGGTAAAATATGCTTTATTTTTTCTCCTTCGATAGTCCTTCTTTCAGTTGAGCTATCCATGAAGTATCGTCATCAATGTAATTAGAATCTTGTTGAATATCATAATATGGAAGTACCCTCACAGAAAAATAGATTATCTAAACAGCAAACTATGCCATGCATTTGTACAATCAATAAAACCTTGACAATATTTTTTAGAATAAACAAATTTATATCAAGGATTTTTTTTGGAATATAACATTAATCATATCTCAATAGGAGTAAAAATACATCTTGCAAGCATATTGTTATACTTATGGTTCTAGCAAAATACATTAGTGCACCAATTGCACTAGACACAAAAACAAATTATGTACGTCATGATTGCTCTAATCCACATAAGGATTTGTTGAAGCTTTATTTAATAAATTTATTGAAAACCGTAATATACTTCAGAACAATTTAAATCCTTCAATGACTTTCGTTATACGCACATCAAATGTATTGTCAGACCAAAACCTAAAATGACTACATCCACCACAGGAGAACATGTCTCCATATAATTAATGCCAGGATATTTACAAATATTCTTGTGTCACAAGTCGTCTTTATGTCTATCGACTTGATTTTTTATTTAACTTTTCACACAATAACACCTTTATACCTTCAATGGCTTGATATTTTCACGTGTTGAGACTATTCGTCCAACTTCACATTTCTCAAGTGAAGTCAATTTTAATTGCGTAATTTTTATTTGGCCAATCATTCATCTGTCCAAATTTTATGATACATTTGATCTCAAGTTCCTTGTCAATATTAATAATATTGAGCACTACTTTATATCAACAATATCGTCGACAGTTATTTTATATCGGTTCCATCATTACCCAGTAAAGACATAACTTATTGAGATCTCTTTATCTCATTATTTTTAGGTACCTGAGCCTCTCCTATGAATTCTTATAAAGTGCTATGTCGTGGTCCTCTTCTAGAGCACCTGCCTCATTATTATGACCATTTGATCATTTGCTCCTCTCCTACTTCAAGGAGTTTTATCTTTGTAAGCAATTAGTTGTGATGACCCGACCCGTCGTCTCATGTGTTATTGCTCCATTTTCCCCGTTTATTGCTTCTTCATATTTCATTATCGATATGTGGTGTGTGAGAGTTGATTTGGATTGGTTTTGACAAGAAATGAGACACTTAGTCTCTTTAAGGAAAGCTTAAGTTGGAAAAGTCAACCGAATGTTGACTATTGAGTTAGAGGGCTTGGATGTGATTTCTGGTGATTCAGTTAGCTTCGGGAGGTGATTTCTATCTTAGGAGTGCGATCGGAATTGATTTTGGAGGCCCGGTGTAGAATTAGGCTTGAATTGGCGAAGTTAGTAGTTTAGCGAATTTTGGTTGATAGGTGAGATTTTGATCCGAGGGTCGGAATGGAATTTCGAGAGTTGTTTTAGCTTCGATATGTGATTTGTGATGTGTGTGCAAAATTTCAAGTCACTCGGACGTCGTTTGGTTGGGTTTTTGATCGAATGTGTTTTTCGAAAGTTTTGAAGAAACTTAGGCTTGAACCCGTGGAAAATTGATGATTTTGGTGTTGTTTGACGTGTTTTTATGATTGGAACAAGTTCGTATGATGTTTTGGGATATGCTGGTACCTTTGGTTGAGGTCGCGGGGGCCTCGTGGTGATTTCGGGGTGGTCAAACGGATCATTTTTGGACTTGGTACATTGCAGAAATGCAGCAGCTGTTGCAGGACAGTTTTGGCCTTCGCGTTCGCGTAATAGCCTTCGCGTTCATGAAGAGTTGTAGTTCTGGGACATCACGTTCGCGTTAGAGGCCTCGCGTTCGCGTAAGAGGGCCTGGGGGCCCAGCCTAGTTTGTTCATCGCATTCGCGTTTGGGCGTCGCGTTCACGTAGTGTTGGAAGTTGAAGCATCGTGTTCGCGTCTGGTGGTACGCCTTCGCGTAGAGTTAATTGATCAGCATTAATTTTTGTTCATCGCGAACGTGAGAGGACCCTCGCATTCGCATAGAAGGAAATAGCTGGGCAGAAGGGTTTTTATTAAACATTTCATCCGCGACCCAATCATTATTTTCCTCCATTGTTGACCACCTCAAGAGCTTTTTGGTAGAAATTGAAGAGTTTTTTTATGGGAATTGATTGGAGGTAAGTCTCGTGACCTAGAAATGCTATTTTATTGAAGAATCAACCTTTAATTCTTGGAAAATTGGGTGAAAAATTGAAGAACTATGTCTGGGTTTTAAAATGAAAATTTGGGATTTGAGGGGGTATTTGAACTCCGATTTTGGTAAATTTTATATGTACGGACTCGTGCCGAGACGAGGAATCCGGTAATATAAGTTTTGTAATTTTTCAAGAAGTGGGCCCTGGGATCGGGTTTTGCCAACTTCGTGATTTTCGATATTTTTTGAGTCTTTTCGATTTGGTTATATTCCCTTAGCCTATTGTGATGTATTCGCTCTGATTTTGGTTAGGTTCGACGCGCTTGGAGGTAGATTTGAGGGGAAAAGGCATCGCGAGCTAGGGATTTTGCCGGTTCGAGGTGATTAATGCTTGTAAATGATATCCTGAGGGTTTGAAACCCCGGATTTCACATCGTAACATTGTATTGAGGCGTGACACGCATTTTATGATGAATGAGGGGTTGTTTACTATTGGTGATTTGTGACTTGGTCCATCCAGGGTGATATTTCTGCTATATTGGGGATTGAGACACATACTTTATTACTGTGAATTGGGCTTATTGCCACGTTTGGGGCCTTGTGCCGACCTGTAGAATTCATAGGGGATCTTCATTTGTTTTTCCTCACTTGTTTCATAAAGCATACTCTCAGTCATGTTTTCAATTGTTAAAAATATGATAAGAACTGTGTTTTGAACATGAAATCATAAATAAAATGAATATGAGGGCTGAGATCCCTATAGTACGTAATGCCCGAGTGGCTGCACATTTATTTGACAGAGATGGGTTGAGTACCCAATAGTGAGGATATATTTTCCTATGATATGGATCGGGTTGCACGCCGCAGCGATGATATATTGATATTGAGGCCGAGAGCCTGTTTGATGCCACGATATGGCTGATATTGCGCTTGGGCTGTAGGAGCCCCTCCGGAGTCTGTACACACCCCTAGTGAGTGCCATCAACGATAAATAAATGGAGCGGGTTGCACGCCGCAGCGGGTACTTGAATGTACCGTTATTTGCATTGCATTTTATTCATGCATTTGTTCACTATTCGTTGTTTGTGTTATTTTTTGAGATATTTGTTTGCTGTTCTGGTATTGTCTAATCACTCTTAAAGAGGATAAATCTTAGACAGTGGTAACAATGACACTGTATAGTGCGTTTGGTCAGGTAACAGTGGCTGACCAGGAATAAGAATATTGCCCGAGGGGCGGGTCTCTGTGCATAGTGTCACTAATTATTGAAAAATTATTTTCGCCACTGTTGAAAGGATCATCTTCAAAAGAGGTTTAAAACTGAGCCAAGATACTTTGATAGGTTTAATAGTTTTCACTGATTTTTCTCAATTTAAGGGCTTTTCACCGCTTCTATACAGCATGATGATCTGTTATACATGATTTCTTTCCGCTCAGTTATTATTTACTTTTATTACTCACTGAGTTGGAGTACTTAATTTACTTCCTGTACCTTGCGTGCAGTTGCAGGTATTGTTCACCCGGTAGCGGGTTATTAGTTGATTGAAGATACTACTATTGCAGCTGAGCAAGGTGACCGCCAGCGTTCGCGGCACCGGACATTGTCTTTAAAATTCCAAAATTTATTTTTGAATATTATTAGCCGTGTAGTTGTGTTCAGGCTTCTTTAGATGCTCGTGACTTGTGACACCCCGATTTCGGGCTGAGTTGGGATGGTTCCCTGTTATATCATTTTCTTCCACATTTATGATAATGTTATCTATTGTTTTCGACTTATTCTTGCTAAGAAATTGTTAAAAGAAGTATTGTTAATCTGTTGACTGGCCTTGTCTTCACAAGAGGCGCCATCACGACCGGGTTCGAGAATTGGGTCGTGACAAGTTGGTATCAAAGCCTAGGTTACTAGGTCTCACGAGTCATGAGCAGGTTTAGTAGAGTCTCACGGATCGGTACGGAGACGTCTGTATTTATCCTCGAGAGGCTACAGAACCTTTAGGAAAATTTCACTTTCTTGGAATTCTTATCGTGGGTACTTGATTCCGCTTGAGATATAACTCTTGAAATTTCTTCCTCACGTCTGTATGCGCACACGAGCGCTCAGTGTTATATGTACCTTGATGGTTTGTGATTTTCCCCGATCGAGGGGCGAAATGTGATCTTCGTGAGTATGTTGGGCCAGTCTAGAGGACTTGAGGCCGGATCTTTGCCTATGGCTTGAGCATCGAGGTGCTGATTGTGTGAGCAAATGTTTTGAACTTATATGTTCAGTATTGTCCTTATTAGCCGGAATGGCGTATAGATACCCATGTGATGAGTATGTTAGTGCTGCGAGATGTATCGGTACAACCTGGTGGTGACGAAGAAGTCTGCTGGATGACGGATGACTGATAAATGCTCGATTTCGATTGTGATCTATTGTGTGTGGCCCGAGTTATGGGCGCGTGAAGAATATTTTTGTATCTCCTAGCTGGGAAGTGAAGTGCATTACACATGGCGGTATGAGTTCAGACTCAGGAAGACTAACGACTGTGTGACGTATATGATGGTGGGAGGTATGCTGAAGTACTAAATTGAGGCAAAGTAGGTGGATTATCTCCTGCGGAGTGTTCCTAAGTGGTACGATTCTTATGTACATTGTTAGAAGATCCCATGTGTAATTAAGGAGTACGTGTTGAAATTTGGTAATTCGGATCGCTCAAGGAGTGGACTCAACTGATGTGGGGATGAATGCGAGATTTGCAGAGGATTACAGTACTAGATGATCTGTGCTTTCACAACTTGCAAATGATTTGAGTTTAATATCACTATGGTATTGTGGTATCATTAGAGTAAAAGTGTTATGAGTTGTTGAGTGTGTCGTGATATATGGCTTCGAGCCAAGTTGGGGAGGTTGTTGTTGATTAGCTGATCGCACGATTGTGTGATATGTTGGTTCCGTTTCGAGGTATGCTGACGGATCAGTTCTGGTTGTAGAAATTGAGCCAAGGATGGCATGAGTGGAGCAAAATTTTGACAAAGGCTATATGGTGCTTCGTGGATGTGTGAAAATAATAGGATGTCTTAAGCTGTCATTGATAAAGAATGCTCAGTGTATGGGGAAGGAAGATGTTTGTTTGTATTGGAATGAGATCATATCCTACAGTGTCAGAGTATGAGGCACGAGTGGTTCTGTTTGTTAAGTCAAGTAATTTGCAGTTTGAGTAAGAGTGAATGACTCTCGATAATGGTTTTAATGTGTTCAAGATTCTACATGTAACAATCAGGTGTCTTAAGGTTGTGTATGTGGGTAGAGAATGTGTTTTCATTGGAAAAGGGTCAAGACTTGTGGTATTTTTTTATGTTGATTATGGGATCTTATGTATCGGTGTCTGGAAAGTAATGGTAATGAATTCAGATTCATGGGAAGTTCTTCAAGTAAAGTATTCTGGAATGTGGTATTTCTGGGAACATTTGAGAGAGTATGCAGTGGCTTAGGGGTCTTGGGCAGTGTGGTCTTGTACATGGGTCTCATGTAGTGAGCCTGGGTTGAGGAACTGTGGTACTACAGCAAGAGGGAATACTAAGTTGATGATGAATCAGAAAGGAAATTAGATAGATGGAATAGCTTGATAGTGGACCAAATTGGCATGGTAAGGATATGATTAATTCTTTGTATGTGTTCGAGGTAATGAGCCCTTACAGGTATTGTGCAGCAAAGTTTTTGAGTTCTGGTAGCTTGCTTAGCTCGGTTGGGATAGAAGGATCCAGTCTTAGCAGTTTAGCTCGTGAAGATGGAATTGGGAGAGAGTTCTTGTTGGGTGTTACTGTGGTTTGGAGATGTATATATCTTTCTAGGGGCATGCAAAACATGGGATGTGTAATGATTTTCTTCTAAATGGGATCAGCGAGAGTTCTTGACTTGCTGAGTTACAGTTCAGTTCTAAAAAGAAGTTCATAAAATTCTTAGGCAACGGGTAGCCTCAGGTAATCAAGGAAATGGTGCTGCTAATTGGAAGTGATTTGACGAGAGCATATGTCTCGGAAGAAGGGTAATGTGATTGGACTGATGATACTTCGGTAGTATTGCGACACTTTCTGGCCAGATCGACTGCTGATATCTGAGTTTTTTCGATGGCACAGGGAAATTTTAGAATATCTTTCGTGGAATGATAGGGTACTTGAGATGTAATAGGTATTCATGCTGCGGAATTTGGGATCAGGTACAATGATTCATGTGTTATATGGAGTTGGAGACTGAGAGTTCTCAGCTACAGTTTATGCCGTGGTTGTGGATCGTGTGTATTCGGCACCGTCTAGCGGCTATTGGAATTGGAGGCCTGAGTGGATCTTTCTTTGCTTGGTATATTAGATTTTGGATATGATATTGGGGTGTAGACTGGTTGCCTCAGTGTTGGGTTATTCTAGACTATTGTGCTATGGGCTATGTCGAAAAATGCCACAGGTTGCGTGGCGAGGTGCATTAGATTATGTTCTAGTAGAGTGGTTTGTATTTTCAAGGACCAGCAAACGGTTGGGAAAGATTGCTTTCCTTAATTGGGCCTTCGTGGCTGATGTCAGTGCATAGGCTTCTACCATTGGTTCAGTTCCGGTATTAAGGGACTTTTTCAGATGCGTTCCTTGTGGCCTGGCATGTCGCCGGGTGAGATTGTGGATTTCGGTATTGATTTGGTGTCGGGCACTGTATCGTACGGCTCCGGCATGAGTTATAGTAATGGAATGAGAAACTTCAGGCTTTTTGGTAATGAGTTGTTGGTAAGCTGATTGGATACGTGTTTAGCATGAGTTGGCTTGGTTGGCCCCGAATTGTATTGATGAAGGATAGGTTGATTTGATCGTTATTGAACTTGCTAGTGATCTGGGGAGATCTATGAGTTGCTTTTCTATGCTGTGAGGCGTTATGATTTTCGAACTGTGGGCACATATAGTGCGGTGCTATCGGGATTCATAGTGGAAGTTGAGAGGGG
>MU683834.1:42333-59848 GCA_026770625.1 Nicotiana glauca
CTTATCCGGATTTCTAGTTCGCAGACTGTAACAGAGTCAAACTTTCCTCGGTTCGGGATTAAACCGGTGACTTGGGACACCATTATATTCTCAAGTGGTGACTCTGAAAATTTAAATAACTAATCCCGTTCCACTGTCCTTAAAATGGAATAACTCCTTTTCCTTCTTTATTATATCCCTTTTCGGGGTGTAGTAAAATAAGCGGGGCTTCCTGGTAAAAAGTAAGCGGTAAAAAGGAGGTGTGATAGGCCCGGGGCTCAGGTTTTGCAAATTTCGTGATTTTTGATATTTTTCGAGTCTTTTCGATTGGGTTATATTCCCTTAGCCTATTGTAATGTATTCGTTGTGGTTTTGGCCAGTTCGACGCGCGAGGAGGTCGATTTGAGAGGAAAGGGCATTGCGAGCTAGTCTTTGGCCGGCTAGAGGTGAGTAATTGATGTAAATGCTGCTCTGAGGGTTTGAAACCCCGGACTTTCACATCGTAATGCTATATTGAGGCGTGACACACATTCCACGATGAGTGCGGAGTCATTTATTGTTGGGAATTGAGACTTAGTTCATCCTGAGTGTAAATTTCTACTATATTGGCGATTGAGACGCATACCTTATCATTGTGAATTGGGCTTATTGCCGTGTTTGGAGCCTTGTGCCGACCTGTAAAATCCTTAGGGGATCCTTATGTGTTTTTCCTCACTTGTGTGCATAACATATACTCTCATTCATGTCTTCAATTGTTAAAAACAATATAATAATTATATTTTATACATGAACATTAAATGAAAAAGTATATGAGGGCTGAGATCCCTATAGTATGTCACGCCCGATTGGCTGTGAACTTATTTGACTGAGATGGGTCGGGGACCCGATAGTGAGGATGTTTCCTTTTATATGGATCGGGCTGCACGCCACAGCGATGATATACATTAATATTGAGGCCGAGAGCCTGTTTGATGCCAATTGTGATCACGTGATTTTTGCCCAATATGAGAAATACTCCCAAAAATCCAAAATAAAATAGTTTTGTGTTGTTTGTAATTTTTGCGGATTTTGTGTTATTTCTTTTATTGTTTGCGTGCGTTCGTGCATGTTTATTTGTTAAATGAATGAAAATACAAAAATATATTGCATTTTTGCATTTAGGATTCAATTATACAATTAGGAGTAATTAAGTGTTTTATAAAATGAAAAAAAATCACAAAAATAATGTACTTTGCATTTTTAGCATTTAATGTCCAATTGTGTGATTTTGTTATAATTGGTGTTTAATCTTGTGTGATAATTATTATTAGGGGTTAATTAGAATTTTAGTTAAACTTTGATTTTTACAATTTAATTTAGGAATTCTGGTATTTATGAATTAAAAAAAAGAAAATGAAAGAAAAAGAAGAAAAAATGAAAATAGAGAGCAAACTCGGAATGGGCCAATTTAAATTAAATCCAAGCCCAAAGTAAATACCAAACGACCCAGTCCAACTTGCCTGGCCATACAGACGCCCAAACGAAGCCGTGTCATGGCTAAGTAATCTCAGCCGTTGATCTTGTATGATTCTACGGCTCACGTTCCACCTCCCCTACCCGTTCCCTTACCTGACCCGGTTCACCCAGAGACCCATCGGTCTCATTTAACCAAACGACGTCATTCCCATCTAAGGGAGTTGATCCAGGCCGTCGATCTCACTTCATCGAACAACTTGGATTCAATATTCCCCCTAGTATATATTCCTAAAATCCTTACCCACCCCCCTAAGCCAAACCCCCTTCCGTCTCTAACGATCAAAGACACCCCAAATAACCTCCGCCTCACACAACCGTCGATCGCCTGTCGGAAATCGCCTACGGCGGCGATCGACGGCCAAACAACCCCATCTTTACACCACTGAACCTTCATGCCTTCCTCTTTCCAAATCCTTACCCCTTTTTCCTCGAATCGTGACAGAACTCTTCGAATCTTAGATCGAAGAATCGACCCCAAAACCCTAGGTCGCCCTATCCGCCCCAAAATCACACCCCGTAACTACCTCAACTCCCTCTCCCATGAACTGTGTTTGTTTGCCCTCGAATGGTTCTGAAAAGACTCAAATCAAGGATTTTCAAAGCCAAGCGCAAGGTACTGTCCCAGGATTTGAGGTCAAATCGACCCTAGTTGAGTGTTCTTGTTCAAGAACACTCGACTGTGGTCCGTATTGGCCCCAAGTCCAAAAGATTTTTGAAGGTTCGAGCCCCGACCTTGAAACTGTAGGTTTCCGTTTTCTTTTTCTTTTCTTTCTGACTTTTTTCGTTCATTAGATTCATTTTCTACCCCTTTCTTATTTTTGTTTAGAATCGATCGTTCTTGTGTTTACTCTGGATTTTATTCTTTCTTTTATTTTGTTTGAATAATTCAAACTAGTCAGTAGCAGTAAGTTTTGTATAAAACCGTGATTACACCTGTAATTGTTGGTGTTATTATTTGGGTTCAAATGGTGTCATTTTGTGTATTGTTTGGTTCCCTGCTCTTTGTTCAGTTTATTTTTCGATTCAGTTAAATTGTGATTCATATGGTTTCAGTTTACTCTTTGTTGTTCATCATATTGATTGGTTCCCTGCTCGTTTCTTTTGTGTTTAAGCTAATTATGATTTGTTCTAAATGTAATTAGCTTATTCCCTGTATCTGTGAATCAATCTGACCTTAGTTCAATATATGTTGCACTGAATCCTTAAGTTTTGGTTTTGATGATATTCAATTTGATCTGAGTTTCTAGCTAGAATTGTTGAGTGACTTGGAGTAGGGAATTGGTTATAGCTGCAGATTGAAAGTGGATTGGGGTAGGACAGTAACCTCAGTAGATTCAGGGGTAATTTGGACTTTGAATTTTAAAATGATTAAGTGCCCTGCCCACTAAGCTAGTGTACCATTAAAATAAGGCATTTGGGGGGAACAAAACATAATGGGGAGGTAAAAGGGATTTGATTAAAAAAATAAGCACCCATAATTGAATTAAATAATGAATTAGACATAAAATAACGGGGGACAAGGAATATCATGGGCAGAAAATATTTTCTTAATAGGTGAGTGCTCCTAAGAGCTGTAAAGAGGGGTCTAGGTTGTATAAATAGAGGGAGTTTGGACATAAGTAAGGGGTCTCTTCTTGGTGAGTTGAAAAGGGAAATAAGGGGAGGTCTTCAGACTCTGAGAGCTAAAAAAAACTTAAGGAAAACTGAAAGAAGGGGAAGGCTAGATTTTGATCCCTCTTTTTGATCAGTCTTGGGTAGTTCACTTGAAAAAGAGTTAGGAAAGCTTTGAGAACTGTCAACCTTTGAGAGTTCAAATAGCATTTTGAGAACTTCTTTTCTTCTAAGATCTTGAAAAACATTTGAAAAGGGACTGGGCTTCCTAGAGCATAAGATTGACAAACTGGCTTCCTTTTTACTTTAAACCTCCTGAAACTTGAAGAGAACTTCAACTTTAGTTACCAAGTTACACTTTTCTAATTCAGCTTCTGTTTGCTGGGTTCTAGGGGAGTTCCTGATTGTATTTCGATTGGTGTTGGGTTTTCAATTGAATCATTTCGGGGTCAAATATTTGTGGTTGTGATTCTGTGGGTTATTGGGTCTCATTTTGGTTCATTTTGGGTGCTGTGCTGGTTGTTTTGGGACCTTTCCGTTGCTGTGCTATTGGGTTTGTTTAAGCTGTTCCATCACTGCTGTTGTATTACTATTGCATTGCTACAGCTGATTTCTTCTTCCATTGTAACTGATTTCCAGGTATTTCTTCAGCTCCAGTTGATGTATGAAAGATTGAAATAATCAGTTTGTGAGAACTAATTGAAGAAATGAAATTTGGCCTGCGTTCGTGGACATTAACTTGTTTTAGTTTTTGTATAGTTTAAATGTATTCCTACAGTAGCTATAGTGGAACTCTATGAATGGAATGCTTTATAATTTGTAACAAGTGGACTATGTAGTAAATGTTCTTTCGGACTTACCTTAGAAGTTGAATGCCTAATTTAGTTTTATGTTTGTGAGTTTCAGTAATAGTTAAGCCTGTTTGAAATACTAGATAAGCATACTAGGAAATACGAAAGATAGAAATAGTCGAACTATATAACCAGGGTGGCAATGTTAGCATTCAGTCCCTTAAAGGTGTATAATTTGAATCGTATTCGACATGTCTAATTCGCTCTTCATTGTTAAGTAACGTTAGCATGATTCAATCCCAACTTGAAGTAAATTCAGTTAACACTTGTTCACATTGAATTGAAGTTTGGTTTGGTTTAAACGGTTTGGGCTCAACAGCCCATTTTCGAGAAGTGTAAGCCTCAACGCCCTAAGGAGTGGCCCGAGTCCAGTTCTGATACTATGTACATTTGGGCTTGGGCCAAGGCTTGTGATTAGCCGTTCTTTTAATCCAGTAACAAATTAATTAGGATTTCTTTATTGTAAAGACAAAACATAAATAGAAAATCATAGCTACTTTAGGATCGGCCTTTAAATAAAAAATGAGACGAGCCTCGCCAAATAAAATGCACAAACTGCGGGGCCCTCAATAATTGGTTATAATTAATTACTTAGACTTCGGGATGGGCCGTTTAACAAAATTTCACGGCCTTTCCCAAAATAATAATACGCTAGTCGCTTTAGGCGCGCTTTTAATAATTTACTTTCTTAAGTTCGGGTGCACATTTATGTGACCCAAATCCAAATCTCAAGAGAGTCAAGGTGTGTTAACAACCACGGGTACATTGATGTGACGTGGTTCGAGATGCATTTTTCACGACGTTGCAATTCTCTATATAATAATAATAACCAAAAGCGGTTAAAAGGATAAAAATTCAACTAGGTTTGAGCATATACTAAAATCGGATAATTAAGCCAAATATGATAGTTGAGCGGCCGTGCTAGAACTATGGAACTCGGGAATGCCTAACACCTTCTCCTGGGTTAACAGAATTTCTTATCCGGATTTTTGGTTCGTAGACTGTAATATGGAGTCAACTTTTTCCTCGATTCGGGATTCAAACCGGTGACTTGGGACACCATAAATCTCTCAAGTGGCGACTCCATTTCTTAATAACAAATCCCGTTTCGATTGTCCTTTAATTGGAAAAACTCCCTTTACTACGCCCTTCGCGGGGTGCGGTAGTGCAAAGAGGAGGTGTGACAGCTCTGGCGACTCCGCTGGGGACGCAAACCCAGAACTTTTGGTTCAGGGTTTAGAATTCGAGCTTAGAATAATTGTTGTATTTGGTTTTGTTATTATCTAATTCTATCATATGATTGGGCTTAAATGAGCAAAATGATAATTTTTACCGTTTTGATATTGTTGAACTGTATTATAGATTGTCTTCTTGCGCACCCCCTATGAGTCTTCTGAATACAACCTCGGGAATCGCGGATACGCGGCCCATTCTTTATTGAGATAAAGCCGGTGGGCCTGGGCTCCCGGTGAAGGATTATCAGTCACCCATATTTAAGAACGGGGAGGGTCCGGTAGTTAAGCCGGAGAAGTATTGCTCCCGGTACGCTACCCCTTCCCAACTCGAGTTGTCCACTCGTTTTATGGCCAGTCCAGATATGCCTCACACCCCATGCATTAAACCTAGTATAACAAAACTTCATGTCGGATCCCTAGTAGGAACGCTTATTTGCATTATGTTGCATTCGACTTAGGGGACTCAACACAGGGGTTGGGTCCGTCTAGGACAGGCAACCTGAAATAAAAAAGACCATCCTGCTGCATCATGTTTGTTTTACGCATTTACTTGCTTCAGACTTGCATGCTGACCGGCTTCTGAAAATCGGGAATACTGTAAAATTGTGAAAAAGGAAAAAAAAGAAATAGCAGTGTAGGGAGATAACTTTTTTTTTTAGAAAAATAAAACCAATATCCAAGTAGTGTCGAAACTCTGAGGAAACGAGAAGGAAAGAAAAATGTTTTTTTAGTTTAACTTATTTGAAAAAAAAAAAGAAGAAAAGAGTTTTATTTTTTAAAATAGTTTGTTTTATTTTCCACTGAAAAAAAATGTTTTCAAAAATATTCTGATTCATTTGCCAATAAAGGAAAAAATGTGATTTGGTTTTTAAAAAATAGTTTGTGTTTTAAAATGAAAAAAAAATAATTCGTTTTATTTGCCAATGATTTGGAAAAAAAATGTTTCGTTTTCAAATGTAGTTTGTTTTATTTGGGCGAACTACGCCGGTTTGATTCTCACAGGGTGTGAGATACGTAGGCAACCCTCATCGGGTCCAAC
Organism: Nicotiana glauca; assembly: GCA_026770625.1. Taxonomy (NCBI): domain Eukaryota; kingdom Viridiplantae; phylum Streptophyta; class Magnoliopsida; order Solanales; family Solanaceae; genus Nicotiana; species Nicotiana glauca. The sequence goes on from MU683834.1 coordinate 48,564, forward strand.
CTCCCCTTTTGCAAAAATAGCCAAATATTCCCGAAAGGGACGCCGGAAGGCTGTCTTTACATAAACAACCACCTTTGGGTCATTTTTTTAGATTTTGGCCGGTTGACCCACACAGCCTTATCCCCGAGGTACTGAAAGGCCGTGTTTGCAAAACCAAGTCTTTTGTTTTAATTTGAAAAACAAGAAAAAAAAGAATCAGTGGGAAAGTGAATGTCGTTGTGATTTTTGGTCAAAATATACCGAGCCAGCTTCGGCAGTGTATTGAACCGTTCTTGCCGAGATAGCCTTAGAGTATCTTTCAGTTGTCAAAAGGCTATTTTCGTAAAAGAACGGACAAGTTTGTAAAACTTTCATAAAATAAATCTTCCCCGGCCTCAAAATTCATGAGAAATTGGGAAGGGGCCACGTTTGCAAAAGTAGTCATTTGGGTAAAATTGGCATATAGGGGAAGGAATCTGCCAGTCTGTTTTTAATTTGTACTTCTTTTTTATTAGAGTATGTGGGTTGTTTGATGTCCGAGTCTGTAGGTCGTCTTTTTGTCAAAATTTGTTAGTATGGTCAGCTTTTAAACATGTGTTATCAAGTTTGTTTTATTATAAAAATGGGAACAGAAGATAGGAATGTTTGGGAAGCACTCCCAAAAGACGCATGCAAATAGAAGCAAAGACATGATAGGAATGGTTAAACTGCTTAGGTGCATTTGCATCCCAACGTGCAATAACATATTTGTTAAACTCCAAAAAAAAACTAACAAGTTTGTTGTTTTTCAGAGATTTCAAACAATTAGCTTGTTATTAGAACGTACTGGCAAATTACCATTACCAAACAAGATCTAAAGGGTCCATACCGAAAAGCATGTCTAACTCAGAGAAAAGTATTGAGGAGGAAAAGACGGAAAATGAAATGCTAAAAGAGGAAGTAGATAAGTTGAGACAAGAAATGAAAGAAATGCACCTAGCCTGGTCTAGGGTGCAAAAGGTGCCAGTCCCTCCCACTACTCCTACTCTCCCACCGGTACAGATGCCAGAATACTCTCCCACTGGCCCATCAACAAGCTTCCCAATTCACCAATACCTTCAGAGGGAAACTGCCTACGATCCCCAAGCTCCACCACCCAAAAAGAACCCTCCTCCACCAATTGTTCCTGTTTTCGTGGCACCCCCACCGGCCACACTTCACAGATTTTCCAGTGAGCCTGTATTCCAAACTCAGGATCATCAGTATTATCCTCCTGAACCCACCTTCAAAGCATCTGAACCTTACCCATTCCCTCTTTAGCTCAACAACCCAGAAGCGCCCGAAAAATAGAACAAGAATATAGAGAAGGAAGAAATGGTTCAGAAAGTAAAGAGCCTAGAGCAATCTTTCTGAAATATGCAGGGTCTGGGTGGCCAAGTCAGCGTGGCGTATAAGGATTTATGCCTATTCCCAGATGTTCAGTTGCCAGCCGGGTTCAAGATTCCTAATTTCGATCTATATGACGGGCATGGTGATCCAGTGGCACATTTGCGAGGATTTTGCAGTAAGATGAGAGGGGCGGGCGAAAAAGATGAGTTGCTGATGGCGTAATTCAGCCAGAGTTTGAGCGGGTCTACATTGGAGTGGTACACACGCCAAGACCATGGTAGACGGTACACCTGGGACAACCTGGCGCATGCATTTGCTGGTCACTTCCAATATAATCTTGAGATAGTCCCTGACCGTCTCACATTGTTAAAAATCGAGAAAAAGCCCGGAGAGAGTTTCAGGGAGTACGGATTCCGTTGGAGAGAACAGGCCGCAAGGGTAGATCCCCCAATGAAGGAAAGTGAAATGGTGGATTACTTTTTGCAGACTTTGGAGCCAACTTACTTTGGTCACCTGGTGACATCAGTTGGAAAATCTTTCAATGAGGTCGTAAAAATGGGCGGCATGATTGAAGAAGGACTCAAGTCCAATAAGATAATGAGTTATTCGGCAATCAAGGCCACCACTCAGGCTATCCAGAACGGCACGGGAGTTTTGCTCGGGAAGAAAAAGAGGGAAGATGTCGCAACAATTGAATCCCGAGCTTGGTATGGATCCAGAGGCTCACCTTACCACTACAATCAACCTCAACCCCAAACCTATCATCGAGCTCCATATAATCCACCTCAATATTATCATCCGCACAATGTTCGACCATATGTCCAACCACCAGGTCACTCCCTATGGCGAGCGCCAGCACCACATTATCAAGCACCCAACAAGCTTAGAAAACTGGGGCAGGGAGGAGAACAAAGGCAAAAAAATAGTTTTACGCCAATTGGGGAGTCCTACACAAGCCTATTTGAAAAGTTAAAGTATTCTGGCCTGATTGAGCCGCTCCTTGGCTATACTCCAGACCCATATGCAAAAGGCTTTGACCCTACTGTGCGATGCATGTATCACTCTAATGTCTAAGGGCATAGCATTGAAGATTTTCGCTCTTTGAAAAACGAAATAGAAAGAATGATTCAAGAAAGGGTAATTGTAGTCAATGACAATGACAAAGGTCATGCAAATCCTATTGGAAACTTGGTGGGTAAAGTTGGTAATGAACTTGGCAACGTTGATGCAGAACGTAATGGCTGAAATGTCGTGCTTGGTAATTGGGAAGACTCTCCATTTCTTGGTCAACCAGAGTGGAGTTTTTGGTGGCTTATTTTGTTGCCATTTCTATTGTCCAGGTTATTTCAGGGTTGTAATCTGGATATTGTCTTGTAAATCAAACCCTTCTATCATTTTATTTTATCCAGTTTCTTTGGTCATAGTATCTCATTTGGTGTTGTCTAGGTTTGTTCCAAGGGTTGTACCCCAGTTTATTGTGCTTGTTTTGTTGTACAATCTCTTTCCCTGTCTGTCTAATGCAATTCTCAGTTTTCCATTTTTTTCTAAACATATTCTTTTGTTTGCTCCTCTCCTTTTTATAGTTCTTTTCCTGTCGACTCTAACGATATGACATTGCATGCACGGTTATAGGCCTAATCTTTAAGTTAATCATGAAGCAATTGGAAGATGATAGGGGCACTTAAGGGAAAATAAGAACAGTTGAGATCATTTGAAGCCCGAACCCTGTGAAACTGGGGCGGATAGAACATGAAGAAACCTCATATTTCATGCGACATCAATTTGAAATTTAAAACAAGTTTGCCCAAATTGGCAAGGGTCGTTCGCGATAATGAGAATGGAGTGATGTCCAATAGCGTTGTAAATGACATATGGAAAGGCGAATGTGCGGATATGGTTATCAAATCTAGCACAATCAGAAGACGTTGTGAATGTTTAATTGTGTTGTTTGCACTTGGCATGTTTTGAAGATTGGAATGACGAAGGCATTTTGTTCTGCTATCTAAACACTTTATCCTTCGTTAACCCTTTGAGCCTTACTTGTTTTCTTTCATACCCCTCTTTCAGAATCAGTAGCAAAGACTAGAAAGACAAACATGGAAGATAAAGAAAAGAAAAAGAAAAAGGGAAAAAGAAAACAAGAAAAAGAAAACAAGCAAAAACAACAAAAAGAAAAGAAAGAGACAAAGAAAAGAAAAAAAAAGAAAAAATAATAAGTGGAAAGGAAAAGTAGAACAACGAGGAATGGGAACTATGTTTGACCTGATTCCTCAAAGAGGATACGTAGGCGCTTCACAGCTCGGTCATAGTGTAACAAAAAATCAAAAATCCCCAAGCAAGAAACTGGGGCAGAAGTTGTGTTTGTGGTAAATAAATCTAGTTCCGAAGGTTGTAGTTTCGAACCCAAGTTGATTTATTTTGAGCCTTTGATACCTTTTCTTCCCAACCCCATCCAAAAGCCCACATTACGGTCCAAAGAAAGACCTTCTGGTCAGTCTTCGAGAGATGCCAAGTTCGAACAGGCAAAGGTAATTCATGTAGGGATAACACTTTGGTTCAAGCAGGAAAATCAAAAATGAGAGAGTCTTATTGGTGAAAACCTTCACAGGCACCTTGAGGCGACGGTAAGTTGAGAGAAAGGAAAATGAGAGAGGCTTGATGGTGAAAACCCTTCGGGCACTACAAGTCGAATAAGGAATGTGAACCAGATTGGACAATAGGAGCATTGAAGCCCAGTTTCATGGCTGAAAAGTACAACAAGAGTTGAACATCAGATTTGCTTGACAGAATAGACCCCAGGTGCATGTCATGGTCATTAGAGTCGGTAGTCACATCTGATAGGTTTTTACTTTGTAGTTTTCTTATTAAGAATCATCTCTTTCCTTTACTCTGTTCCTTTTGTTTTGTTTACTTCCTCTCCCTGAGCCTGTTTGGTCAAAACAAGTGAGAAATGACTTCAAAATTTTCCACCAGCTTTCCAATTGCACAAAACGGGATCTGGTTAGCACATCTAAGCATCATAAGACCGGAAAGAACAACAAGCGCATTAAGCTGGTATCAATCAACATGCTATAGGGTTCACATGAGACACAAAGGTGACGGAGAAAGAGGGTAATCAATAAATAGACAAGATGGTCGAATAGAAATCAGTTATCATGGGAGATATATGGGGTCGGATAAAAAAAATTAGTTAGGAATCCTGCAGTTAAGGATCAGTCAAAAGGACGGAAATTTTCAACCAAGTTCAAGGCAGCCGGACGAAGCAGGGCATGGAAAGGAGAAAACCATCCCCAGCAAGAGTGTCAAACCAACCACCATATTTAAACTCACAAGTTTTCTTTGTTTGAAACAGGGATGAAAGCTATGTTCATATCAAAGCATTTGAAGATGGAAAGTTTCAGGTGTAATGCGTCAATTCTGCTTACGCAAAGGATGTTTAGAAGATCACACATCATGCATAGGAGACACACTTCCTAAATTGAAAGTTCATCCATAGGAGACGCACTTCCTAATTTGAGTTTCATCCCTAGGATACGCACTTCCTAATTTAAATCATTAATATTTCGCTCTAGGAGACGCACTTCCTAAGTTTATTTTTTAGGAGATGCACTTCCTAAATTAAGATTTCATTCATAGGAGACGCACTTCCTAAATTAAGATTTCATTCATAGGAGACGCACTTCCTAAATTAAGATTTCATTCATAGGAGACGCACTTCCTAGTTTAAATCATTGAGGTTTCACCCCCAGGAGATGCATTTCCCAAGTTTATTTTCACCCATAGGAAACGCACTTCCTAAATTAATAGTTCATGCATAGGAGACGCATTTCCTAAATTAAGATATCATTTATAGGAGACGCATTTCCTAGTTTGAGTCATTGAGATTTTACACATAGGATACGCACTTCCTAAATTAATAGTTCATGCATAGGAGACGCGCTTCCTAAATTAATAGTTCATGCATAGGAGACGCACTTCCTAAATTGATAGTTCATTCATAGGAGACTCACTTCCTAGTTTGAGTCACTAAAGTTTCACCCATAGGAGACGCACTTCCTAAATTGATAGTTCATAGGAGACGTACTTCCTAGTTTAGTTCATTCCAGTTCAACCATAGGAGACGCACTTTCTAGATTAATAGTTCACTCGTAGGAGACACACTTCCTAGTTTGAGTCATTTAAATCCAGCACTAAGAGACGCACTTCCTAGTCTGGTTCATTGAAGTTTTGCCCATAGGAGATGCACTTCCTGGTTTGAGTCATTCATTAGTAGGAGACGCACTTCCTGGTTTGATTCATTTTAAGTTCAACCCTAGGAGACGCAGTTCCTAATCTGGTTCATGGAACTTTTACCTGTAAGAGACGCACTTCTTAATCAAGATCTTTCAAGCTATTCTTTTAGGAGATGCACTTCCTAAATTAAGAGTTCATAGGAGACGCACTTCCTAATTTGGTTCATTCAGGTTTTATTTTTGCAAAGGAATTTGCTAGTCAAAATTTCTTGGGTTTACTCGTAGGAGACACACATCCTAATCTACTCTTTAGTTTACTCTCATCATTGCATGAATAGTGTAAGTGGTCTATGAACAACTCACAAATCTGCCCGATGCAAACTGGGGCAGAAAAGTTCATTTGTTTTGTTTGTTTTGATTGCATGTACCCACCTGGAAAGGAACACAGAAAGTTCAGCAATCGGTATCCACCCGAGGAAAAGAGAAGGAATACATTTCAATCTTTACATTTCAAGTTGTGAAGTCGGGAGCCCGCCCGTATAACAGAGGAATACATTTCAGTCTTTACATTTCAAGTCTTGAAGTCAATAACCTGCCGGGAGAGCGAAAGGTTACGACAAAAATCTCCAGCATAAATTCAAGTTCAGCAATCAAAGGGAGGCAACCGTGTTCGGAAGAAGGCAGTTCAGGCTTCAAAGAAAAATAATTCGAAGCTCACAAGAAGGAAATAAGCAGTTCGAGTTCGGTGATCAAGAGAAGGCTACGGGTCAAGTCCAAAGAGAAGAAACATCAGAGGAAAGACATGAGCAAGCAAGGCATCAAGAGACACAGGAAGAGCAAGTTGAAGATACAGATAAGATTTTGTAATTCATAGAGTAGTTTAGTCTAGCTTCTTATTTTCTGTTTAGCACGGTGTAATAAGGAGGTCGGTAAGCAGCAGCAACAGCAACAACAGTAACAGTAAAACCACAGTTTCAGGGTAGTCCCAGCTACCAAAACTTCCTGAACTACATTGACCTGATTTCCTTTTAGCCGGGGATATGTAGGAGATCTTTTGAAGCAAAGGTTTGGTCAAATCTTTCAAAAAATGCTTCACACGGAGCACTCAAAATGGGAAAAAATCGCTTGTATTCGCTCACTTTGTCTTTGCACGAAAACTCTTCGTGTTTACGGGCAAAGAGGGGCAGTTGTGAGCACGTGATTTTTGCCCTATATGAGAAATACTCCCAAAAATCCAAAATAAAATAGTTTTGTGTTGTTTGCAATTTTTGCAGATTATGTGTTATTTCTTTTATTGTTTGCGTTCTTTCATGTTTATTTGTTAAATTAATGAAAAAACAAAAATATATTGCATTTTTGTATTTAGGATTCAATTCTACAATTAGGAGTAATTAAGTGTTTTACAAAATGAAAAAAAAATCACAAAAATAATGTACTTTGCTTTTTTAGCATTTAATGTCCAATTGTGTGATTTTGTTTTAATTGGTGTTTAATCTTGTGTGATAATTATTATTAGGAGTTAATTAGCATTTTAGTTAAACTTTGATTTTTACAATTTAATTTAGGAATTTTGGTATTTAGGAATTAAAAAAAAGAAAATGAAAGAAAAAAAAGAAAAAATAAAAATAGAGAGCAAACTCGGAATGGGCCAATTTAAATTAAAGCCAAGCCCAAAGTAAATATCAAACGACCCAGTCCAACTTGCCTGGCCATACAGACGCCCAAACGACGCTGTTTCATGGCTAAGTAATCTCAGCCGTTGATCTTGCATGATCCTACGGCTCACGTTCCACCTCCCCTACCCGTTCCCTTACCCGACCCGGTTCACCCAGAGACCCATCGGTCTCATTTAACCAAACGACGTTGTTCCCATCTAAGGGAGTTGATCCAGGCCGTCGATCTCACTTGATCGAACGACTTCGATTCAATATTCCCCCTAGTATATATTCCTAAAATCCTTACCCATCCCCCAAAAGCCAAACCCCACTCCGTCTCTAATGATCAGAGACACCCCAAATAACCTCCGCCTCACACCACCGTCGATCGCCCGCCAGAATCGCCTACGGCGGCGGTCGACGGCCAAACAACCCCATCTTTACACCACTGAACCTCCGTGCCTTCCTCTTTCCAAATCCCTACCCCTTTTTCCTCGAATCGTGATAGAACTCTTCGAATCTTAGATCGAAGAATCGACCCCAAAACCCTAGGTTGCCCAATCCGCCCCAAAATCACACCCGGTAACTACCTCAACTCCCTCTCCCATGAACCGTGTTTGTTTGCCGTCGAATGGTTCTAAAAAGACTCGAATCAAGGATTTTCAAAGCCAAGCGCAAGGTACTGTCCCAGTATTTGAGGTCAAATCGACCCTAGTTGAGTTTTCTTGTTCAAGAACACTCGACTGGGGTCCGTATTGGCCCCAAGTCCAAAAGATTTTTGAAGGTTCGAGCCCCGACCTTGAAACTGTAGGTTTTCGTTTTCTTTTGCTTTTCTTTTTGATTTGTTTCGTTCATTAGATTCATTTTCTACCCCTTTCTTATTTTTGTTTAGAATCGACCGTTCTTGTGTTTACTTTGGATTTTATTCTTTCTTTTATTTTGTTTGAATAATTCAAACTAGTCAGTAGCAGTAAGTTTTGTATAAAACCGTGATTACACCTGTAATTGTTGGTGTTATTATTTGGGTTCAAATGGTGTCATTTTGTGTATTTTTTGGTTCCCTGCTCTTTGTTCACTTTATTTTTTGATTCAGTTAAATTGTGATTCGTATGGTTTCAGTTTACTCTTTGTTGTTCATCATATTGATTGGTTCCCTGCTCGTTCCTTTTGTGTTTAAGCTAATTATGATTTTTTATAAATGTAATTAGCTTATTCCCTGTATCTGTGAATCAATCTGACCTTAGTTCAATATATGTTGCACTGAATCCTTAAGTTTTGGTTTTGATGATATTCAATTTGATCTGAGTTTCTAGCTAGAATTGTTGACTGACTTGGAGTAGGGAATTGGTTATAGCTGCAGATTGAAAATGGATTGGGGTAGGACAGTAATCTCAGTAGATTCAGGGGTAATTTGGACTTTGAATTTTAAAATGATTGAGTGCCCTGCCCACTAAGCTAGTGTACCATTAAAATAAGGCATTTGGGGGGAACAAAACATAATGGGGAGGTAAAAGGGATTTGATTAAACAAATAGGCACCCATAATTGAATTAAATAATGAATTAGACATAGAGTAACGGGGGACAAGGAATATCATGGGCAGAAAATATTTTCTTAATAGGTGAGTGCTCCTAAGAGCTGTAAAGAGGGGTCTAGGTTGTATAAATAGAGGGAGTTTGGACATAAGTAAGGGGTCTCTTCTTGGTGAGTGAAAAAGGGAAATAAGGGGAGGTCTTCAGACTCTGAGAGCTAAAAACACTTAAGGAAAACTGAAAGTTAAGAAGGGGAAGGCTGGATTTTGATCCCTCTTTTTGATCAGTCTTGGGTAGTTCACTTGAAAAAGAGTTAGGAAAGCTTTGAGAACTGTCAACCTTTGAGAGTTCAAATAGCATTCTGAGAACTTCTTTTCTTCTAAGAGCTTGAAAAATATTTGAAAAGGGACTGGGCTTCCTAGAGCATAAGATTGACAAACTGGCTTCCTTTTTACTTTAAACCTCCTGAAACTCGAAGAGAACTTCAACTTTAGTTACCAAGTTACACTTTTCTAATTCAGCTTTTGTTTGCTGGGTTCTAGGGGAGTTCCTGATTGTATTTCGATTGGTGTTGGGTTTTCAATTGAATCATTTCGGGGTCAAATATTTGTGGTTGTGATTCTGTGGGTTATTGGGTCTCATTTTGGTTCATTTTGGGTGTTGTGCTGGTTGTTTTGAGACCTTTCCGTTGCTGTGCTATTGGGTTTGTTTAAGCTGTTCCATCACTGCTGTTGTTTTACTATTGCATTGCTACAGCTGATTTCTTCTTCCATTGTAACTGATTTCCAGGTATTTCTTCAGCTCCAGTTGATGTATGAAAGATTGAAATAATCAGTTTGTGAGAACTAATTGAAGAAATGAAATTTGGCCTGCGTTCGTGGACATTAACTTGTTTTAGTTTTTGTATAGTTTAAATGTATTCCTACAGTAGCTATAGTGGAACTCTATGAATGGAATGCTTTATAATTTGTAACAAGTGGACTATGTAGTAAATGTTCTTTCGGACTTACCTTAGAAGTTGAATGCCTAATTTAGTTTTATGTTTGTGAGTTTCAGTAATAGTTAAGCCTGTTTGAAATACTAGATAAGCATGCTAGGAAATACGAAAGATAGAAATAGCCGAACTATATAACCGGGGTGGCAATGTTAGCATTCAGTCCCTTAAAGGTGTATAATTTGAATCATATTCGACATGTCTAATTCGCTCTTCATTGTTAAGTAACGTTAGCATGATTCGATCCTAACTTGAAGTAAATTCAGTGAACACTTGTTCACATTGAATTGAAGTTTGATTTGGTTTAAACGGTTTGGGCTCAACAGCCTATTTTTGAGAAGTGTATGCCTCAACGCCCTAAGGAGTGGCCCGGGTCCAGTTCTGATACTATGTACATTTGGGCTTGGGCCAAGGCTTGTGATTAGCCGTTCTTTTAATCCAGTAACAAATTAATTAGGATTTCTTTATTGTAGAGACAAAACATAAATAGAAAATCATAGCTACTTTAGGATCGGCCTTTAAATAAAAAATGAGACGAGCCTCGCCAAATAAAATGCACAAACTGCGGGGCCCTCAATAATTGGTTATAATTAATTACTTAGACTTCGGGATGGGCCGTTTAACAAAATTTCACGGCCTTCCCCAAAATAATAATATGCTAGTCGCTTTAGGTGTGCTTTTAATAATTTACTTTCTTAAATTCGGGTGCACATTTATGTGACCCAAACCCAAATCTCAACAGAGTCAAGGTGTGTCAACAACCACGGGTACATTGATGTGACGTGGTTCGAGATGTATTTTACACAACGCTGCAATTCTTTATAAAATAATAATAACCAAAAGCGGTTAAAAGGATAAAAATCCACATAGGTTTGAGCATATACTAAAATCAGATAATTAAGGCAAATATGACAGTTGAGCGACCGTGCTAGAACCACGGAACTCGGGAATGCCTAACACCTTCTCCCGGGTTAACAGAATTCCTTATCCGGATTTCTGGTTCGTAGACTATAATACGGAGTCAACTTTTTCCTCGATTCGGGATTCAAACCGGTGACTTGGAACACCATAAATCGCTCAAGTGGCGACTCCATTTCTTAATAAGAAATCCCGTTTCGATTGTCCTTTAATTGAAAAAACTCCCTTTACTACGCCCTTCGCGGGGTACGGTAGCGCAAAAAGGAGGTGTGACACCAATACCTGGCTGATATTGCGCTTGGGCTGTAGGAGCCCCTCCGGAGTCTGTACACACCCCCAGTGAGCGCAGTCGACGTTAAATAAGTGGAGCGGGCTGCACGCCACAGCGGGTACTAGAGTGTACCGTTATTTGTGTTGCATCTTTTCATGCATTATTCCTTGACTGTATTACTTGTTGGTTACCGTTTCACTGATATTGATCTAAACTGCTAGGTATAGATTACTTTGTGCATTTTCTACGTTTTCTTACTTTAAGACTGTAGTTATGTTTATTACTCACTGGGTCGGAGTACTCACTTTACTCCCTGCACCTTGTGTGCAGATCCAGG
>MU683837.1:0-24196 GCA_026770625.1 Nicotiana glauca
TTATCAGTAGTCGCTCATGCACTTGTGACACCGGGTTCTGGGATGGTTTTCGAAAATTTTAATTTAATTGTTATTATTAATTTCAATTGAAGCAAAAACCCCTTTTATTTGTGAAAATGGAAGGAAAATTCTGGAATTTGATGTATTTAAAAAGGATTTTTAAATCGGTAATCTAATTGGCTGGCCTGACAGCGGTGTCCGGCGCCACCACGACCCTTAGTGGATTTTGGGTCGTGACAGTTAGCTAGCTGATTTTGAAACCCAGCTACTTGTCCGTTGAAGCAAACATTACTGGGACATTAAAAAATATATGCTAAAATTCCATTTCTCTTGCACAAGCTCCAAGTTATGACAGGTAAGTATGATACAACAACAACTCTGTAATTAAACCTGTACAACTCTGTAACCTCGACACTATAGTGACAAGGCTATAACATGACACCCACGTAATTTAACCTGTACAAGTGAAAATATACGTACAACATAACAACAAATAGAGATTTAAACACGTACTATTGGGAGGGGACATGCGAAGAGGAACATGATACGACAACTATAACAGGAATGTCAACATAAGACAGTCAAATAAATCACCAACCAATGAAAACGGATTAAAATAATGAATAAAGACTGCACATCATCACCCATCGTGCTTTTACTCTCAACCTTACCATGAAAATAATAATGGCACGACATCACCTTTTGTGCTTTTACTCTTAACCTCTCAATGAAATGATAAATACGACACCGCATCACCCTTCGTGCTTTAACTCTCTTCATCACTATGTGTTAGTCAATAAATTAAGCAATAATTGGTACAACATCACCCTTTATACTTTAACGCTCTCTTCCTTACCATATGGAAATGAATATAAATGTTTGAGGGGTAGAATAAGCAACAATTGACCTTACATAAATAATGGTTTCAAAGTGCCAAACCTCAACTACCAAAATGAATACTCAATTATCACAAATAGTTTATAAATGCGGAAAGAATGATCAATTAAATAATAAACTGGTCTAAGTATCGATGTCATAGCCAAAGAAGATAATAATTTATAGAGAAACAAGTCCCACCTACATACCAACAACAATGTATAAGTATTCGTCACCTCACATCTACGTTGTATCCACCCTAACATTTAAACACGTAGCAAGTAGGCAAACAAGTCCCAATCCCTCAAGTCAAGGTTAACTACGACACTTACCTCGCTATGTAATCGACTCTAAGCTCAACCACGGCTTTGCATTTTGAACAAGCCTCCGAACCAACCAAATCTAGAAAATTATTAACAAAACAATTCAAAATAAGCCTCAGGAACTACCCACGAATGAAAGAGGTACAATTTAGGTCATTATTGAAAAAGTCAACTCTCGGGCTCTCTTGGTCCAAACATAAAATTTGGACCAAAATCTGACTACCCATTCACCCCCGGCCCCGTTATGTAATTATTTTGAAATCCGAACTCAATTTAAGGTCTAAATTCTAATTTTAAAAAAATTCTAAATTCTACCCAAATCCCTAATTTCTTCTATAAAAATCCTAGATTTAAAGTTGAAATCTTATGAAATGTAATAGGTAATAGAAAGAAAGTAGGTTAGAGTCACTTACCAATGAATTGAGGAAGAAGAGCTCTTGGGAAAATCGTTTGAAAGAATGAGAAAAATCTCGCTTAACTCAGCTTTTATCCAGCTGAAGACACTTGCAAATGCAAAGTCTCTACACTTCTGCTACCCTCACATTTGCGATGATTTGTTCACAAATGTGAACTAAGCCTTACCGCAATTGCAGCCAAATTAATTTCAAATGCGAACAAGCTTCCTCTCCCAGTCCCCATCGCAAAAGTGAACCATTTGTTCGCTAATTCGGACCTTCCTCTTTTGCAATTGTGGCAAAATACTCGCAATGCGAGTGTAATGACCCGGCCAGTCATTTTGGGAGATATAGCCTTGATATCCTATTAATGGCTCCCTCCGTATCTTTTCTGCGCACGTGACTTTCCGGAAAGTTTTATTTGGTTTTTGAAGTGTTTTAGGACACTTAGTCTCTAAATGAATGCTTTAAGACTTAGGATTTGGACCATAGTCGAAATTGTGTGAAACTAACTCCGGAATGGAGTTCAATCGATTTTGTCAGCTCCGTTGGATGATTTTGTTCTTAGGGGCGTATCCAGATTGTATTCTAAGGTTCTGTAGCTTATTTAGGCTTGAAATGGTGAAACTCGAATTTTTGGAGATTTTGATCGGTAGTGAATTTTTGATATCGGGGTCGTAATTTGATTTCGGAAGCTGGAGTACGTTCATCAGGTTGAATGTGACTTGTGTGCACAATTTGAGGTAATTTGGACGTGGTTTGATAGATTTTGGCATCGGTTGTGGAAATTTGAAGTTTCAAGTTCTTTAAGTTTGAATTGAAGGATGATTCATGATATTAACGCTGTTTGATGTGGTTTGAGGGCTCGACTACGTCCATATGATGCGTTAGGACTTGTTGGTATGTTTGGTTGAGGTTCCGCGGGCCTCGGGTTGATTTTGGATGGTTAACAAACCTTTTGGACTTAAGAAATGAGAACAGATTTCTAGTGTTTTGTTGCAGACATTTTCTTCATCGTGTTCATGTGAGTGGTCTCACTATTACGTAGGGCATTTGGGAAGCCAGCTAAAGTTTGTTCTTCGCATTCTTATTAAGGAGACCGCATTCTCTAAGGTATGGTTAGTGGAAGCATCGCGAATGCATTCGTATAGAGAAAGTGAGGCAGTAGGGACCCTAGGCCGTTTGCCCATACGTTCGCGATATTAGTCCCTCATCCACGTAGGGTTGAGCTGCGTGGGCTTCGCATTAGCAGGCAACGTATTGCATTCACAATTAAGGTATTTTAGGCTAAGGTAAGTTTGTGCTTCGCGAACGCGAGGGTCCTTCCACGTTCGCAAAGAAGAAATTAACTGGGCAAAATATAAAGTTTCAAAAATGAGGGTTTGGCCTTTTTTTTATTCATCAAAAGTTGAGTTTGGGAGCTCATATTTGGACGAGATTTTGAGGGATTTTCAGAGATATCAATTGCTTAATGATTCTACACTTGATGTTGGTTATACCCAACTAATCTATCATTAATTTTATCATTTAATTTCGAATTTGGGATGAACAATTGGAAAAATTAGGAAGAATGTATCCATCTATGATTTTGGGTTTTGATTGGGATTTTGACAAGGGATTTGGATAATTTTACTAGTGAACTCGTGAGTGAATGGGCGTACTTATTTTGTGAATTTTACCCGATTCCGAGACGTGGGCCCAAGGAGATTTTTAGGCGGTTGTTAAATTTCTTGCTTTAGCTTTGATTTCATTAGATAAATTAGTTTCTTTTAGTTATATTTATAATATGTAATTGATTTTGGCTAGATTTGGGCCATTCGGTGTCGGATATTCATTGTAAGAGCATTTGTTATGGATTGATTTGAACTTGGTTTGAAGTAAGCGGCTTTCCTAACCTTGAGGGAGGGGGGAGGGAGGGACTCCTCTTAGGATTTGGTACTGTTTTGATACGTGAGCGTCGTGTACGTGAGGTGACGAGTACATACATGGGATAATTTTTTTTGTAAAACCCCGATTTATATTGAGTAATAACCTATCTTTTTCCTATTTGATTTATGTCAGCATGTGTAGTATCCTGTTAGTTTAGAATAGCTTGTCCACTTGCTTTAATCATTTTATCTGAACTCTGTGCAGCATGTTTAGTAAATTTTCCTGGTTTCCTTTGATTTGAACTTGGTCCAAACTGTAGGTTTCCTTGCTGTAACTGTTATTTCCGTTGTTTGAGATACATATTTACTTTGGGACTACGGAATGATAATCTGGGAGACCCCCTGCATATTTTCTTTGGGACTACAGAACAGTATTCCGGTAGATCCCCCATGTATATTTACGTTTGGGACTACGAGACGGTATTTTGGGAGATCCCCTGTTGTTATCTCTATGTATTGAGTTGTTACTTTTATATGATTTCATTCTTGTTAAATTTTGGTCTTTATTTTACGGCGATATTTCATTTCGTCTTGTTTTTATTTTATCTATACCAGTAGGGCCCTGACCTGACCTTGTCACTACTCGACCGAGGTTAGGCTTGGCACTTACTGAGTACTATTGTGGTGTACTCATGGCTTTTTTTTGCATATATTTTATGTGTGCAGATTCAAGTACCTCCTACATGTATCAATTTTAGTTGCACAGTTGCTGCCATCCCAGAGACTTCAAGGTACATCAACCGCGTCCGCAGACCTCAGTGTCCCCTTCTATCCCTTCTGATATTGCTTCAATTCTTTTAATTCTAGTACATATGTATAGAACAATTAGAGATTCGTATAAGTTTGTGAGTTATGGTGTTCCAGGTCTTGGGAGAGTTTGTGCACATTTCGGTAGTTGATTATTGTATATGCCGAGCGGCATCTCAAATGTGTTATTTAAATTATCTATTTTCTGATAGTTGTCAATTTTTATGTTTTCCTATTTTTTCCGCAAATGTTAGGCTTACCTAGTCATAGAGACTAGGTGCTGTCACGACAAATACATAGAGGGAGAATTTAGGTCGTGACAAGTTGGTATCAGAAGAAATTAACTGGGCAGAATATAAAGTTTCAAAAACGAGAGTTTGGCCATTTTTAACAAAACATGAGTTTGGGAGCTTCGATATGGAGGAGATTTTGAGGAATTTTCAAATATATCAATTGGGTAATTATTATTCACTTAATTTTGGTTATATCCCAATAATCTATCATTAATTATATCATTTAATTTCGGGGGTGAACAATTGAAAAAATTGGGAAGAATGTCTTCAACTAAGATTTTGGGTTTAGATTGGGATTTTGACATTGGATTTGGATAATTTTTGTATGAGTGAACTCGTGAGTGAATGAGCGTACTTATTGTGCGAATTATACCCCATTCCGCGACATGGGCCCGGGAGACTTTTTACGGCGGTTGTTAAATTTCTTGCTTTAGCTTTGATTTTCTTAGATAGATAGATTAGTTTTGTTTAGTTATATTTATAGTATTTAATTGATTTTGGCTAGATTTGGGCGATGCAAAGTCGGATATTCATGGAAAGAGCATTTGTTGCGGATTGATTTGAGCTTGGTTCGAAGTAAGTGGCTTTCCTAACCTTGTGTGGGGAACTCCCCTTAGGATTTGGTACTGTTTTGATACGTGAGCGCCGTGTACATGAGGTGATGAGTACATAAACAGGCTAATTGCTATGAAAATCCGATTTCTACTGAGTAACAACCCGTCTTTTTCCTATTTGATTTATATCAGCATGTGTAGTATCCTGTTAGTTTAGAATAACTTTTCCACTTGTCTTAATCATTTTATCCGAACTCTGTGCAGTATGTTTAGTAATTTTTCCTAGTCTCCTTTGACTTGAACTTGGTCCAAACTGTAGGTTTTCTTTCTGTAGCTGTTATTTCCGTTGTTTAAGCTGCATATTTACTTTGGGACTACGGAACGGTATTTCAGGAGACTCCCTTCATATTTACTTAGGGACTACAGAACAGTATTCCGGAAGATCCCCCATGTATATTTATGTTTGGGACTACAAGACGGTATCTTGGGAGATCCCATGTTGTTATCTCTATGTACTGAGTCGTTAATTTTATAGGATCTCATTTTTGTTAAATTTTGGTCTTTATTTTACTGCGATATTTCATTCCATCTTGCTTTTATTATATCTATACCAGTATGGCCTAGACATGTCCTCGTCACTACTTGACCGAGGTTAGGCTTGGCACTTACTGGGTACCGTTGTGGTGTACTCACGCCCTTTTCTGCACATATTTTTCGTGTGCAGATCCAAGTACCTCCTACCTATCTCGATTGTAGTTGCACAATTGCTGCCATACCGGAGACTTCAAGGTACATCAACTGTATCCGCATACCTCAGAGTCCCCTTCTATCCCTTCTCATATTGCTTCCCTTTTTTTAAAATTCTAGTACAGATGTATAGAACAATTAGAGATTCGTATAAGCTTGTGACTTATGGTGTTCTATGTCTTGGGCGAGTTTGTGCACATTTCGTGAGTTGATTGTTGTATATTCCAAGCGGCATCTCAAATGTGTTATTTAAATTATCTGTTTTCTGATTGTTTTTAATTTTTACGTTTTCCCGTTTCTTTTTCCGGAAATGTTAGGCTTATCTAGTCATAGAGACTAGGTGCTGTAACGACAAAGACATAGAAGGAGAATTTGGGTTGTGATAAGTTGGTATCAGAAGAAATTAACTGGGCAGAATATAAACTTTCAAAAGCACGGGTTTGGCCATTTTTATCAAAACATGAGTTTGGGAGCTCGGATATGGAGGAGATTTTGAGGGATTTTCAGAGATATCAATTGGGTAATTATTCTACACTTAGTTTTGGTTATATCCCAAAAATCTATCATTAATTGTATCATTTAATTTCGGATTTGGGGTGCACAATTGGGAAAATTGGGAAGAATATCTCCATCTAAGATTTTGGGTTTTGATTGGGATTTTGACATCGGATTTTGATAATTTTTGTACGAGTGAACTCGTGAGTGAATGAGCGTTATTATTTTGTAAATTTTATCCGATTCTAAGATATGGGCCCGGGTAGACTTTTTAGGGCGGTTGTTAAATTTCTTGCTTTAGCTTTGATTTCATTAGATAGATTAGTTTCTTTTAGTTATATGTATAATATGTAATTGATTTTGGCTAGATTTGGGCCATTCGAAGTTCGATATTCATGGAAAGAGCATTTGTTATGGATTGATTTGAGCTTGGTTCGAGGTAAGTGACTTTCCTAACCTTGTGTGGGGGAGCTCCCCTTAGGATTTGGTACTGTTTTGATACGTGAGCGCTGTGTATGTGAGGTGATGAGTACATACACGAGCTAATTATTGTGAAAACCTAATTTCTACTGAGTAATAACCTGGCATTTTCCTATTTGAGTTATATCAGCATGTGTATTATCCTATTAGTTTAGAATAGCTTGTCCACTTGCCTTAATTGTTTTATCTGAGCTATGTGTATCATGTTTAGTGAATTTCCTGGTTTCATTTGACTTGAACTTGGTTCAAACTGTAGGTTTTCTTGCTGTAACTATTATTTCCGTTGTTTGAGCTGCATATTTACTTTGAGACCACGGAACGGTATTATTTCTATTATTTAGGCACAATAGGGACCTCAAAATTAAATTAACTATGATTCATATTATGGAATTAATTTCAAAATTTAAAATTAATTTCTACCATAATAAATTACGAATTATTCTACTAAAAATTCGTAATTGAACTCCTTAGTTTAATTTTGAGATTCTTCCATAAAACCTTATTTAACTCCCAATGTTAAGATTAAGATACTGACCAATCAAATTAAATTACTGATAATTTAATTTATTGATTACTTTCTTTAGACTTTTGCTTAACTTATTTCATGCATCGAATACAAAATTCACCGGCCGAGTTTACATATGAAAACTTATAAGCTTTTGTAAAGGAGTATCATCAATCTAAAAAACCGAGACATGGATTATACCAACTAATTATTACTTCGCCAATGTATATCATTATTGTTCAATTTACTAGGCATCTCACCTTTTATTAAATCAAAAATAATAAATGACACACAAAACTAATAATAATTATATCAGGATTAAGAGTATAAGTACGTTGAATGGACTAAAGAAATTATTTTATTAAGTTAGTATAAAATACTTACCTCTACTTGATCCATTCAATATGTACAAAATATACAAGCACAAGAAGTCGGAATTAAACTATTCACATAATCAAGATAAATTATATTTAGTCTTGTGCTACAACCACTCCGATGGTTTGTCCAATTCCATCATTAGTTTGTGAACATAAAATTTATGACTAATAAGAACCGATGATTTAATCTTCCGTGTATAAGCTAAACTTTATACACTAAATCATCTACTATATAAGCATTGGATATACAGACAACTACATGATCTATTTAAAATAAAACTTTATTGAATTGAATAAATAAAAAAATAAACAATTATTCCATAAAGAATAATATAACAATACACATTGTTTATAGTATATCCTAACAATCTCCCACTTAGACTCATATCTATGCATCTACAATTTTGATACTTATTCCCTCTACATGCCTATCAAAAGTCTTTTGTGTCAAGCTCTTAGTGAATGGGTCAGCCAAGTTGTTCTCGGACGCAGTCTTGGTGACTACTACATCCCCTCTCTACCCTATCTCACGAATTAAATTATATTTATGCTCAATGTGCTTTTCTCTTTTATGTCTTCGTGGCTCCTTTGAATTTGCAACCTCACCACTATTATCACAATAAAGTGTTATTAGTGCTTGAATCTAGGGAACAACACCCAACTCTCTGTAACGACCCGGTTGGTTATTTTAAGAATTAATGTCTCGATCCCCTATTAACTGCATTCCCTGTGTTTGTCTCTGCTATTGTGAGTTGTCGAGAGGTTTTATTTGGAGTTTCGGAGAGTTTTGGGACACTTAGTCCCTAAATGAGAGTTTCAGTTTTAGAATTTGGACCGTAGTCAGAGCAATGTGAAGATGGACTTGGAATGGAATTCCTTTGGTTCTGTTAACTCCGTTGGGTGATTCGGGCTAAGGGGCATGCTCGGATTGTGTTTTGGAAGCCCTTAGCTTATTCAGGCTAGAAATACCGAAAGTTGAATTTTTGAAGTTTCCGGTTTGATAGTGAGATTTTGATCTAGGGGTCGGAATGGAATTTCGAAAGTTGGATTAGCTCTGTAGTGTTGAATGTGACATGTGTGTAAAATGGTAAGTCATTCGGACGAGGTTTGATAGACTTTTTGATCGAAAACGGAATTTGGAAGTTTTGGGAATCCTTAGGCTTGGATTGGAGAGTGATTTGTGGTTTTAGGTTGTTTGAGGTGATTTGATGGTTGGAATAAGTTTGTTTGATGTTTTAGGATTGGTTGGCAAGTTTGGTTGAGGTTTCGGGGGCTTCAGGTAAGTTTTGGATGCTTAATGGAAGTTAAATTGGACTTAGGATAAAAATGAAGTTGGATGAACTTGTCATAACCGCACCTACTTGTGTAGGACTGCAGGTGTAGCGCCACAGAAGCGGCTTGGTGACCACAGAAGCGGAATATAGCCCTGGCTCTAGAAGCCGTAGGTGCAAGGGGTTGAATGCACCTGCGAGATCACAGGTGCGGTAAGGGAGTCGCAGATGCGGAATTTTGTTTTTAATAAAAAGTCGCAGATGCGACTTGGTCGTCGCAGAAGCGGGACCGCAGGTGCGGTCCTACAGCCGCATATACGATTTCTGGTCAGAAAAGGGCAGAAATGAGGGTTTAGTCTCAAAACCTTAGAAATTGATTTGGGAGCTTGGGATTGGAGATTTTGGGAGAGACTTTCACCAGGCTATTTTGGGTAAATAATTATTATTTGGTTTTAGTTAATTTCCACGAATCTATTCTTAAATATATCCTTTGAATTTGCATTTGGGGTGAAAATTTGAAGAAAAAGTGGGAAAGTTCTTAGGCCTAATTTTGGAGTTTTGATCAAGATTTTTATGTCAGATTGGAATAACTTCTGTATATATGAACTCGTGAGAGTGTGAGGATTCTGAATTTGTAAATTTTATTCGATTTCAAGATATAGGCTCGAGGGAAGTTTTGGGCGATTTTCCTAATTTCGTGTATTAGCTTTGAATTAATTAGTTGAATTAGTTACTTGAAGTTATATTTGCATTATGCAATTAATTTGAATAGATTGGGCCATTCAGAGTCTGATACTCGTGGCAAGAACGAGGTATTGAGTTGATTGAGTAGGTTTGAGGTAAGTGGCTTGCCTAACCTTTTATGGGAGAACTCCCCTTATGATTTGGTATTGTTGATATATAAAATTCCTTGTATATGAGGTGACGAGTGCGTACATGTGCTAATTGTTAAAAATTATGTTTTCATTAAGTAAATATATCTGATTTTTCTTTCCTGTTTATGTTATCTGCTATTTAATCCTACTGTTAGCTTAGGGAAGCATGTCTAATTGACTTAATTGCTTTACTTGCTCAACCAACTTTATTTTAATTCTATGCAGCATGCTAGGTTATAAATACCCGTTTACCTTGGTATGGAATTTGGACTGAATTGAATATTCTTCGTGTTATTGCTCTGTATTTAATTTGGACTACGGAATGGTATCCGGGGAGGCCCCCCTGCACGTTTATTTTAGGATTACGAATTTATATTCCGGTAGATCCCTCTACACTTTTATATTGGAACCATGGGACTGCACCCGGTAGATTCCCCCAGTACTTGGTATTTACATTTTGGATTATAGATCGGGATTCCGGGAGATCCCCGCGCACTATGAGTTTGACTAAGGTTGGACACCGGGATATCCACTGGATATTTATATTTGGGACTACAGGATAATATACTGGGAGAACCCCGGTTGTTATCTCTGTGTTGGGCTGTATTTTCCTTCTTTGATTATTTTGTCTCTATTGTAGTTGTTGTTACTCTTATTATTCTTTATTACTTTAATATTGTTTCTTTCATTATATATTATTTTACATGACCGTTAGTGAACTTACCTTCCTCGTCACTACTCGACCGAGGTTAGTCTTGGTACTTACTAGGTACCTCTATGGTGTACGCATGCCCTTTCCCGCACTTGTTTTTCGTGTGCAGATCTAGGTAGTTGGACTCAGCCCTACTACCCTTGAGGCGAGGTGATTCTCCAGAGACTTCGAGGTATATTTGTTGCGTCTGCAGACGGAGGAGTCCCTTTCCATTCTCCCATGTAGTGATAGCCGTCTATCTTTTTTGTTAATTAAGACATTCCAGAGTTAGCACATTTTGTCATATTTGTAGCTTGTGATTCATGGGATTCCGGTTTTTGGGATTTTGTTCAGTTTTGAGATCTTGTATTGTATATGCCGAGCAGCATCTTAACACTTTTATATTGTTATGTTCGGTTTTTATTAGTTTATGCAAAGTTCTTCTAGTTTTATTCTGTTGTTTTCCTCTTTTCGCAAAATATTAGGCTTACCCAGTCGTAGAGACAAGGTTCCATCATGATAGTTTATGGAGGGCAAACTGGCATTGTGACACTCTCTTAGGAAGTTCCCGAGCCAAACCGCATATTTGGCTACCTTAGAGGCAGCCACATATTCGGTTTTCATGGTGGAATCAGCGACACAAGTTATGCTTGATGCTCCTCCAACTTATGGCTCTACCTCCTCGAGTAAACACATTTCCTAAGGTAGACTTTCTAGAATCTCTTTCTGATTGGAAATTCAAATCAGTGTACACAATAGACAGAATGTCATCCGAATCGTGGACTAGCATGTAATCCCTAGAGTATTGTATCAATATAAAGAGCATGGAATAAGCCTAATATCCTTTTCTTGCGATCTCGCAAGAGCTTGATCCTAAGGATACGAGCCTCTTCTGCCAAATCTTTCATATCGAAGTGTGTGGACAACCACTATTTAACTGAACCCAACATGCCCATATTATTTCCTATGGGCAATATGTCATCTACATATAAAGTTAAAAATGACACTTTGTCCCCATCCCACTTCTAATATACACAAGGCTCTTAAGACACTGATCAAAACCAAAAGTTTTAATTACCTTGTCAAAACAAGTGTCCCATGCCCTAGATGCATGTTTCAGCCCATAAATGGACCTTTTAAGTTTACACAACAAGTGTTCCTTGCTACTTTCCACGAAGCCGTTTGGTTGCATCATATAGATGCACTCATCAATACTTCCATAGGAAAGCTATCTTGACATCCATTTTTTCAAATCTCAAAATCATAATGATCAGCAATGGATAATAGAATCCTAATAGACTTAAGCATGGCTATCGACGAGAAGGTTTCCTCATAATCGATCCCTTCTTTTTGAGTAAACCCTTTAGCTACAAGCCTTGCTTTAAAAGTTTGCACTTTTTTCGTCTACACCTCTATTTTTCTTATGGATCCACATGCATCCAATAGGTTTAATCCCATCAGGTGGTTCTACAAGATCCCAAACTTGATTAGAGTACATAGACCCCATCCCTGATTTCGTACCAGCATCCACTTATAAGCATCTTTATCATGTAGTGCTTGGTCGTAATTGATAGGTTCGGAAGTTGGCTCCTCAGGGATCCTATCATATGATTCTTGTCACGACCCAATTTCATTTCCAGTCGTGATGGTACCTAACACCGTTGTCAGTCTAGCCAACCTTAAAATATTAGTGAGTTCTCATTTTTACTTTACCAAAACAAGTCCAGCATTTTCTTAATTTGACATTGAAACAAGTGATAATTAGCAACATAAAATAATAATTATAGAACCCAAAAGAATAGTCTACCAACGTGTGTGCCAAGACCTGGTGTCACAAGTATATGGGCATCTAGTAGAGTATACAAAATAATAAATCTATCCTTCTATTTGAAATATAATAGACAGTCAAAAACAAAGAGAGACTCCATCATGCTGACGAACGACCTAGGAAGGGAGCAGCTCACTATGGAAATCTCGGCCTACTTTCAATAATGCACACCAGACTGGTAGCCAAATTAACATGCCTCAGATCCTGTACAATTAACTGCACTAGCATAGTATGAGTACATAAACAACATGTACCCAGCAAGTATCCAGTCTAACCTCAAAGAAGTAGTGACGAGGGGGTCGACTTGACACTTACTAAGGTCAATACCAATAATGATTAAAGATTTCACTAAGCATGGATCATATGGACATAACAACAAGCTCAGAATTTATAGAGAACTTTATATCAGTTTCAGTCATGTATTATAATAATTGCACTTCAAGGCATTTGACAGAGTAAGTCACGAATAAGATTTAACATAAATATCATGCGCATATTATGCCGAGGTCATCCTGATCCAACATAAAGAAACTATGCACTGCCAGAGGGTTGAATGGCGCGAACCGTAAATGCATCTATTTCTACCGAGGCGATCGACCCGACCCACAAATATCAATTATCATAAAAAAGCACATAAAGGCACATTCATAGTCAAATAAATTCATACAAGTCCTCAATTAAGTG
This sequence comes from Nicotiana glauca, assembly GCA_026770625.1. Classification (NCBI taxonomy): domain Eukaryota; kingdom Viridiplantae; phylum Streptophyta; class Magnoliopsida; order Solanales; family Solanaceae; genus Nicotiana; species Nicotiana glauca. Next base: position 13,070 of record MU683837.1, read on the forward strand.
CATTCGTTCATATATATATTTGTGTTTCAATCCCTAACATATCCTAAGTGATCTCATTAGCATGAAAGGATATACACATTTTCAAATATTGCATGATACGGGTCCTAATCTACACGGACAATTAACATAATAGTAGCTACGCATGGATTCTCGTCACTTCGTGCGTACATAGCCTCCACAATTGAGAGCACATAATCAGTTAACTGACCTATGGGTACAATTCCCTCTTACAAGGTTAGAAAGGAGACTCACCTCATTCCGAAGCTTACTTCCAATATCAAGAACGTGGTTAAACCCTTAATTTTGAGCTGAACGATCCAAAACTGATTAAACGAGGTAGGAACTGGTCAATACAAGCTCAAGAGTTTGCATTCTAACTATTAAAGTAATTTCCAAACCCTAAACACAAGTCTCCTAAAATTCATCCCAAGGTCCACGTGCCCGGATTCCAGAATATTTTGAAGAAAGTTGTTATCTATAACCTAAGGATCAACAATATATGATTTCTACTTTGTTCCATAATATATCTTCATGTTTAAATCTTGTTTCTATCAAAACCCTAGGTTTTACTCTATCCCATGATTTTCACTAACTACCCAAAACCTAATTATTAAACTCACAATAAGTAGAAATAACTTACCTCAAGATGGTAGGTAAAAATCTTCTCTCAAGAGCCCCAAAACCGCCCAACTTATGACTGGAAATGAGCCAAAAATGAATAACATTCGTAATAAATAAAGGTTACTGCTTCAGTGATTTCTGCATTCGCGGTCCTGGGCCGCATCTGCGCCCACCACATCTACAAAAGAGTGTATGCTTTTGCGGAGATTCTGCCGGAAGCAAACCGCTTTTGCGGCTCTGCTTCTGCGGCTTTTGGATTGGCCTACCTTGATCGCTTCTGCAATTTCTCGATCGCTTTTGCGGTCTCACACCTGCGGTTGACCAACTGTAGGTGCGATTATGACAGATAATTGGAGCTTCAGCTCCTTTCCAAATTTTTCAACTTCACTGGAGCCTTGTCTGATTGACGCTCGGGGCTCCCGGACCCTGCCCGAACATACCGACAAGCTTGAAATCATAAAACGGACTCGCTCGAACCCTCAAAATGCCTGAAACAATGTTAAATCTAAGAATCACCCCCCTAAAACCAATTAATCAAACTTAAGAATTCTTCAATTTACTTCTGATGCAACAAAACACACTTACACTACTCGGATTGATACCAAATTTTGCGTGCAAGTCTTAAATGGCAATGCAGAACTATTCCCGATCTCAAAATTCTTTTGGGACCTTGATAAAATAAAAACCCGCTCCAAGCCAAATATTTATGAACATCAAAATCCTTCAAGAATCAACTTTCACTATTAGGCACAATACCCTCCTGGGTCATCCAAAACCCAATTCGGATATACGCCCAATTTCGAAATCATCATACAAACCTGTTAGAATCTTCAAATCTGCATTCCGAGGTCGTTTACTCAAAATGTTGACCGAAGTAAAACATGGCCTTTTAAGCCAACCTTAAGGAACCAAGTGTTCCGATTTCAGCCCAAACTCTCCCAAATCCCGAACAACCATTCCTGCAAGTTATAAATCGGTAAAAGCAAGTGTGGGAAGTCTCATCTAGGAGAACGGAGTTCTAAAAAGTAAAAGGACCAGTCGGGTCATTACATTCTACACCTTTTAAACAAACATTCGTCCTCGAACGAGTTTAGATTCATACCTGAAGTGTCGAATAAGCGTGGATATCTACTCTGTATGTCTTACTCGGACTCCCAGGCTGCCTCCTCGGCTAGTTGGCCCTTCCACTGGACTTTTACTGTAGGAATCCTCTTGGATCTCAACTGGCGCTCCCGTCTATCAATAATGGAAATTGGTTCCTCCTTGTAGCCCAAGTTCTCGTCTAGCTGAAAAGTGATGATTCTAGCACATAGGACAGCTCAACATGATACCTCCAAAGCATAGACACGTGAAAAATTGGATGAACTCCCGATACGCTGGGAGGTAAAGCAAACTCGTAAGAAACCTCTCCAACTCGTCTCAACACCTCAAATGGGCCAATAAACCTTGGGCTCAGCTTGCCCTTCTTCCCAAATCTCATAACACCCTTCATTGGCGAGACTTTCAGGAGAAACTTCTCGCCAATCATGAATAATACATCACACTCCTTCTGATTTGCATAACTCTTTTGTCTGGACTTTGCTGTGCGAAGCCTTTCCTGAATCAACTTTATATTTTCCAAGGCATCTTTCACCAAGTCTGTACCGTACAACTTAGTCTCACCAAGATCAAACCACTCGATAGGAGAACGACACTGCCGACCATATAAAGCCTCAAATAGAGCCATCTCGATGCTGGACTGATAGTTGTTGTTGTAAGCAAACTCTGCTAAGGGCAAGAACTGATCCCACTACCCTTCAAAGTCAATCACACATACCCTAGGCATGTCCTCCAAAATCTGAACTGTCCGCTTCGACTACCCATCGGTCTGACGATGAAATGCTGTGTTGAGCTCCACACGGGTCCCCAACTCACTCTGAACGGCTCTCCAAAAATGGGAAGTAAACTGAGGGCCTCTATTTGATATGATAGAAATAGGCACACCATACAACCGAACTATCTCCTGAATGTACGTCTGAGCCAACCTCTCTGATGTATACGTAGTCACAACCGGAATAAAGTGTGCCGACTTGGTCAACTTGTCAATAATGATCCACACCGCATCAATCTTCCGCAAGGTCCAGTGCAACCCAACTACGAAATACATAGTGATGCTCTACCACTACCATGCAGGTATAGACATCTGCTGAAGTAGGCCACTTGGTCTCTGGTGTTCATACTTAACCTGCTACAATTCAAATGCCTAGCCACATACTCTAATATGTCCTTCTTCATCTGCCGCCACTAATAATGCTGCCTTAAGTCATGATGCATCTTCGTAGCACCCGGATGAATGGAATAACATGAACAGTGTGACTCCTCTAGAATCCTCTTCCTCAGGCCATCAATATTAGGAACACATAGGTGACCCTAGAGTCACAGAACACCATCCTCGCCAGTAGAAACCTCCTTGGCACTATCCTATAGCACCGTCTCTCTGAGAACTGCTAAATGAGGATCATTGAACTGTCAGGCATTTATCAGCCCCAATAATTAAAACAGAGCAACAACACATGCTAGGACTCGGCTGGGCTCTGAAATATCCAACCTCACAAGTCTGTTAGCCAAGGACTGAATGTCCAAACTAGTGGCCTCTCCTCTTCTGGAATGAATGCCAAGCTACCCATACTCTTTGCTTTCCTACTTAAGGCATCCACGACCACATTTCCCTTGCCCGGATGATAAAGAATGGTGATGTCATAATCCTTTAGTAACTCTATCCATCTACAATGCCTCAAATTGAGATCCCTCTACTAGAACAAATGCTGTAAGCTACGATGTAAGAGCATGAACAATTGTTGCTAACTCTAAATCATGCACAAGATAATTCTTCTAATGAATCTTCAGCTGACGTAAAGCGTATGCAATGACTCGCCCCTCCAGCATCAATACACAACCCAAGCCAACGTATGAAGTGTTGCAGTATACCGTATACATCTCTGAACCGGAAGGTAACACAAGAATTTGAGTTGTAGTCAAAGTCGTCTTGAGCTTATGAAAGCTGGTCTCACAATCATTAGAACAATAGAAAGGAGCACCCTTCTAGGTTAATCTATTCAGAGGTGATGCAATAGATGAAAAGCTCTGCCATGGTAATAACCTACTAATCGCAGGAAACTCCTAATCTCTGTTACTGAAGTGGGACATGGCCAACTCTGAACTGCCTCAATCTTCTTAGGATCCACCTTAATACCCTCTATTGACACAATATGCCCCAAGAATGCCACTGACTCTAGCCAAAACTCACACTTAGAGTACTTAGCATATAGCTTTTGCTCTCGCAAGATCAGAAGAACTAATCTCAAATACTGCTCGTGCTCTCCAAGGCTACGTGAGTATATAAAGATGTCGTCAAAGAAGACGATGATAAAGGAATCAATATAAGTTCTGAACACCCTATTCATCAAGTCCATAAATGCTACTGGCGCATTAGTCAAGCCAAAGGACATCACCAGAAACTTGTAATGACCATATCTAGTACGGAAAGCAGTCTTCGAAACATCTGTGTCCTGAATCCTAAATTGATGGTTCCCTGATCTCCAGTTGATCTTAGAGAACACCTTAGCACCATGAAACTGGTCCAACAAATCATCAATGCATGGCAACCGATACTTGTTCTTGATGGTAGCCTTGTTCAATTGGCAGTAATCAATGCACAAAAGCATAGTCCCATCCTTCTTTATCATAAACAACACTGGTGTAACCCAAGGGGACACACTTTGTCTAACAAACCCTTTTTCTAACAAATCCTCAATATTCTCCTTCAACTCCTTCAAGACTTTCGGAGCCATACGGTACAGTGGAACAGATATAGGATGGGTACCTGGAGCCAAATCAACATAGAAATTAATATCATGATCCGATGGCATGCTAGGAAGGTTAGAAGGAAACACATCGGCAAACTCCCAGACTACTAAAACTGAATAAATCGTCAGAAACTCTGCGGTGGTTTCCCCAACATAAGATAGATAAGCCAAACAACCCTTCTCGACCATATGTCGAGCCTTTAGAAAAGAGATAACCTATAGATGTATCAACTGTGGAACCCTTCCACTCCAACCCTGGCAATCATGGAATTGCTAATGTAAAAGTCTTGGCATGGCAATCTTGGACGACGTGATATAGAGATAACCAATCCATGCCTAGGATGACCTCAAAGTTCGTCATGTCAAGCAACATGAGATCTGCTCTAGTCTCGTAGCCGCAAAATGTGACAACACAGGACCGGTAGATCCGATCCAAAACTACTGCATCACCCACGGGAGTGGACACATGAACATGAGTGCCCAAAGGATCACAAGGAATAACCAGGAAATGAGAAAATAAAGATAACACATATGAATAGGTAGACCCTGGATCAAATAGCACTGAAGCATCCCTATTGTAGACAAAAATAATACCTGTGATAATGGCATCTAAGGTCAATGCATCTGGTCTGTCCAGAAGGTCATAGGGCTGGAGCGCCAACTGGATAGCCTCCACCTAACGAAGCAATAGTTGGTTGACCCCTCCCTGTATGGCCTCCACCTCTAGGACAACCTCTACTAGTCTGTCCCCCGCCTATAGGAGGCTGGGTAACCAGTGCTGAAATCATGGATTGCTGAACCTGCTGCACTGCCTTGCCCCAAAGCCTAGGGCAGTATCTTCTCATATGACCAATGTCTCCGCACTCAAAACAACTTCGCGGTGCGGCGGCCTACTGCCCTGATAGCTGGCCCTGATGGCCTATAGATCTACTGGAAGAAGCCTGCATAGCCAGTGGATGGTATAAACCCTCTGGCATAGCACTGAAATAGGAACCAGAAGAACCCTGGGGACCTGAATACCCATTGGAGGAACCCTGGGGACCTGAATACCCATTGGAGGAACCCTGAATAACTGGCGGGCGGTAATAACTCTTTGGTATGGTGCTAGAATAGGGGCACACTGGAGCACCCCGAGCAGGTGGTGGTGCTGAATATGAGGGCCTGCTAAGCTGACCCCTCCCAAACTGACCTCTACCCCTAGCCGGGGCACCTCTAAACTCTCCAGAGAATCTAGCCCTCTTGTCCTACTGCATATACTCCTTACCTCTTAGACGGTAGCTCTCAAATCTCCGAGCAATCTCCACCACTAGCTGATAAGGAGTCCCCATATCTACCTCTAGGGCCATGTTGGCCCTAATGCCAGAATGCAACCTTGTAATGAACCTCCGCACCCTCTCTGCGTCAGTAGGAATTATCATCAGGGCATGGTGGGATAACTTAGAAAACCTCGCCTCATAGTCAGTCACAAACATCTGACCCTGCTCAAGATGCTCAAACTAATACCGTAGCTCTTCCATCTTAGAGGGTGGGATATACCTGTCCAGGAATAATTATATGAACTAGCCCCAAGTGATAGGAGGAGAACCTGCTGGCCTACCAAGAACATATGACTGCCACCATCTACGAGCCCTGCCCTCCAACTAAAAAGTAGTAAAGTCAACTTCATGCAACTCTAATATCCTCATGTTGTGCAATCTGTCCTTACACCTTTCAATGAAATCCTGAGCATCCTCATGGAACTCTACCCCAAAGATAAGAGGGTGTAGCCTAGGCCATATGTCCAATAACTTCTATGGATCACCATATGTAACTAGTCTGGGCTCGGGTACCACTACAGTAACTGGCTGAGCCCGATCCATGGGTAGTGCACCCGTAGTCTGATCCACTGCAGTTGAATGACAGCCTGAGCAGTAGGGGTCTGTTCTCCCCCTCCCGCTTGTGATGCAGCTGGATCAATGGAAATAAACCAACCTAAGTCATGGTGTTCATGAACCGCAACATACGGCCCATGAGCGCCTAGAAACCCAATTCTATCATGATGTTCGCCAGGGCAGGCTCAGCTACGAGCACCTTGCCCTGCTCCTCAATGAGAGGATCTCCCGCACTATCTACCGGTGGTGCTACTAGAATAGCTCTAGGACGCCCTCATCCCCTATCACCGGCCGATGCCCTTCCCCGGCCTCTGCCTTGGCCTCTAGCAATAGGGGAAGTAGCTCCTCTCAGGCCTGGAACATCTGACATGCGCGTCCTCACCATATGTGAGAGAATAGAAGAGGGAAATTTAGTATACCAACCACTGCTCAATAGGAAATGAATAAATAGTAGTTTCATAACACTCTATAGCCTCTCGAAGATAAATACAAATTTCTCTGAACCGATCCGCAAGACTCTATTAGGTTTTCCCATGACTTGTGAGACCTACGTGAACCTAATACTCTGATACCATGTTGTCACAACCTAATTTTATTGCCGGCCGCAATGGTGCTCAACACCATTGTCACGCAAGCCAACCTTAAAATATTAGTGAATTCTAATTTTTACTTTACCAAAACAAATCCAGCATTTTGTTAATTTGACGTTTAAACAAGTGATAATTAGCAATGTAAGTAATTGTACAACCCAAAATAATAGTCTACCAATGTGTATGCCAAGACCTGGTGTCACTAGTTTATGGGCATCTAGAAGAATATACAAAATAATAAATCTATCCTACTGTCTAAAACAAAATAGACAGTCAAAAACAAAGAGAGACTCCATCATGTTGCTGAACGGCCTAGAAATGGAGCAGCTCACCATGGAAATCTCAGCCTACCCTCAAGAATGCGCACCTGATTGGTAGCCAGATGTACCTGCCTCAGATCCTGTACAATTCAGTACGAAAGCGTAGTTTGAGTACATAGACAACATGTACTTAGCAAGTATCCAGTCTAACCTCGAAGAAGTAGTGACGAGGTGTTGACTTTACACTTACTAAGGTCAATACCAATAATGATTAAAGATTTTACTAAGCATGGATCACATAGACATAATAGCAAGCTGAGAGTTTATAGAGAACATTATATCAATTTCAGTCATGTCTTATAATAATTGCACTTCAAGGTATTTAAAAGAGTAAGTCATGAATAAGATTTAACATAAATATCATGCGCACATTATGCAGGGGTCGTACGGCCCGGTCGAACATAAAAGAAAAGGTGCACTGCCAGAGGGTCGAATGGCGCAAATCGTAGATGCATCTATTTCTACTGAGGCGATCGGCCTGATCCACAAATAATAATTATCATCAAGAAAGCACATAAAGGCGTATTCATAGTCAAATAAATTCATACAAGTCCTCAAGTAAGTGCATCCATTCATATATATATATATATATATATGTTTTTCAATCCCTAACATATCCTAAGTGATCTCATTAGCATGAAATGATTTACACATTTGCAAATATGGCATGATACATGTCCTAAACTACCCAGACAACTAACATAATAATAGCTACACATAGACTCTCATCACTTCGTACATACGTAGTCCCAATAATTAGGAGCACATAATCAGTTAACTCACCTATGAGGATAATTCCCTCTTACAAGGTTAGAAAGGAGACACACCTCGTTCCGAAGCTTACTTCCAATATCAGGAACGTACTCAAACCCTCAGTTTGGATCCGAACGATCCAAAACTAATTAAACAAGGTAGGAACTAGTCAATACAAGCTCAAGAGTTTGTAATCTAACTATTAAAATTTTTCAACCTAAACACAAGTTTCCTAAAATTCATCCCCACGCCCACATGCCCGAATTTCAGAATTTTTTAAAGAAAGTTGTTCTCTATAACCTAAGGATCAAGAATATGTGATTTCTACTTTGCTCCATAACAAATTTCATGGTTGAATCTTATTTTTAAAAAAACCCTAGGTTTTTCTCTAATCCCATAATTTTAACTAATCTTTTGTATGTTAATCTACCCAAAACCCAAGTATTAAACTCACAATAAGTAGAAATAATTTACCTCAAGATGCTAGGTGAAAATCTTCTCTCAAGAGCCCCAAAATTGGCAAACTTATGAGTGGAAATGAGCCAAAAATGGCTAACACCCACAATAAATGAATGGAACTACTTCAGTGATTTCATCTGCTCTCCTGGGTAGCAACTGTGCCCACCGCATCTGCAGAAGAGTGTTTGCTTCTACGGAGATTTAGCTAGCCCACTGGGCCGCATCTGCTAGAAGCAAACCGCTACTGCGGCTCCATTTTTGAGGGAGATTAGCCGCTTCGGCAGCTTTTGGATTGGCGTACCTTGGCCGCTTCTACACTGGCTCGACCGCTTTTGTGGTCTCGCACCTGCGGCTGACCAACCGTAGGTATGGTTATGACAGATAACTGGAGCTTCAGCTCCTTTCCAAATTTTTCAACTTCACTCAAGCCTTGTCTGATTGACGCTCGGGGCCCCCGGACCCCGCCCGAACATACCGACAAGTTTGAAATCGTAAAACAGACTCGCTCGAACCCTCAGAATGCCGAAACAACGTTAAATCTAAGAATCACCCCCTAAAACCAATTGAATCAAATTTATGAACTTCAAGTTCTTCAATTTACTTCCGATGCAATAAAACACACTTACACTACTCGGATTCACACCAAATTTTGCTTGCAAGTCTTAAATGGTAATGCAGAACTATTCCCGATCTCGAAATTCTTTTAGGACCTTGATAAAATAAAAACCCACTCCAAACTAAATATTTAAGAACTTCAAAATCCTTCAAGAATCAACTTTTACTATTAGGCACCAAAACCCGATTCAGATATATACCCAAGTTCGAAATCATCATACAAACCTGTTGGAATCTTCAAATCTGGATTCTGAGGTCGTTTACTCAAAATGTTGACCGAAGTAAAACTTGTCCTTTTAAGCCAAGGAACCAAGTGTTCCGATTTCAACCCAATCTCTTCCAAATCCCAAACCAACCATTTCCGCAAGTCATAAATCAATAAAACCAAGTACGGGAAGTCTTATCTAGGGGAACGGGGTTCTAAAAAGAAAAACAACTAGTCCGGTCGTTACAATTCTCCCAAGGGCGTATAACGAACTGGATTTCTTATTTCTCTCCCACTACGACTACGCACTACATCAGTTGAAACTACACCATTATGATCTTATGATTGAACCACATCAGTATTAGGAACCCGAGTCTCCATGTTATCCATAGGGATATCAACGACTTCTTCCTTTTGTGTAGTTTGCTCAACATAACTCCTAGAACTTTGTGGTAGTATGACTCGGGCACTTGTTCTTCGGGGGCATCAAGTCTATTGACATTTATCCCACTACTAAAAAGCAATGGTATGTAAAAGTTGACTTCCAGGGTTTGCATCTGGTCCTTTTGTTTTTGTTGATACCTAATTTTTCCCTAAGTATTTTTATACCCGAATATTTCTAAAATAGCATATTGGTGCATATATACGCACATCCAAGAGTTTTGGCATTTTTTAATGATTTTTAAACCAAGCTATTGCCTATTTTTATACCATAAGATCCGATAATTATTCCCAAAATTATTATTTTGGTGAATAACTTATTTTATCCTCATATTTATACCAAAATATAATTAAGGTGATTTTTGCACAGTTTTACAAATTCATTTGCCATTTTTAAAGCTAAATTGCATATAATTTCAATTATAGCCTATTTCGTAATTGATAGCATTTTATAGTTATAAAATCAATCCCAACATTTTTAAACTATTGTTTATATAATATTTGTTTACCTAGTACTTGTAATTTGTTTTTAGAATCATTATTGCTATTTTATAAAATAAAAATGGGAAAAGTGGTTATTTACGATTTAGCCTCAATTGTGTTTCAATTTCAGCCTATTTTTGCACCCCAATTCAAGCCCAAATTGCCCAGCCCAACTACCATGCCAACCCGACCCCTGATTCAATTACCCGAACCCACCCGGCTCTTTAAAATCGAGCCGTTGATCATTTTGATCAATGACCCAGATCTCTCCCTTCCACTAACATTGAAAAGTGATCCAAAATCCTTAACCAAGATGCAAAACCTCTTCCACAACACATTAATCTAAGGTGACGCTGAGGAAAAATACCAATTTACTCTAATCATTCAACCCCTTCCTTGCCCATCCGAGCCCGTGACATCCTTGTCAACACCGAACTGCAACTTTGATTCTCACTTCACATTTCCATACCTCTTACCGTACCCAACGTGCCAATATACGATAGGACACGATTTTCATCATAACTCTGAATTTCATTAATATTTTCACATTTTATTATATAAGAACCTTGCACTTAACTCGCTTCAGGAGAATCATAGCAATACACAGGTAATTTCCCATAACCGTAGGATATGCAAATCTGTAAGTAGTGGTTAAGCCACCATATCCCTTCCGGAATCCGCTTCCACTTAACAAGCCATAATAGAAGAATGCCCCTGATAAATCATCACTCACGGCGGTCGACAGGCCTCACACGTACCACCACAAATCATACACATAACTTGATCTCGCGGACCGAACTGATCACTGGCCCCAATATGGCAATTCAACTATGGCTTATCAATTTACCTTCTTCCAATTCCTCCTTGCTTGCCTTAAAAATAAGACTAACTCCATTCAACACATAACATACTCCATCTACACTC
>MU683837.1:26758-74887 GCA_026770625.1 Nicotiana glauca
TTTTTGTAAATCCCCATCTTTCATATTCTGAATCATTAACCACATTCGCACGACGAATCTCTTTATTGAACAACCAATATAATTCTTTGTAGAAGCTTGGCCAACCACGCGACCGCTAATCTGTTCACGGGGAATAACCCACCTAGGGGAATCACCTCCCGACATCTTCCCACACCACTGCATAGGGTACATTAACTATGACACCAATAGCCCATCCTGAGTCCGAGCTCACCTTCCAGCGGCACAAGTCCATTTGCCCCTCGCGGACATCAATTAAATGTGCGACAAATCCTTCCAAATTCAGTGTTATGATGCACCCTCCTCCATTTCAAGCAGCTCCTTTATGTCATATCAATTTTCTGCCGCATAATAGCCCAAACTTCACATCATACACGCAGGCTTCAATCACCAATCATTAAAATCCCCAATCCGATCCAAACTCTATTTAAGGCGCGTAGTCATCCTACTACCAAGCCCATATGCAACCCTCGCCACTCTCCCACTTTGGCGGAACTCATCTCTTTAATTAATCACTCGACCTTACTCCTCATACTTGGACTTCTAGAAGTTTTAAACACCACCTGACACTTCCCACATGTCCTTCCTCGTACTTTGATGCCTAATTGTTGCCTTTAATAAAATCTATCTTCATGGCACTTGAATCCACCATTGCTGCTAACTTTAAACCTTTCCAAAGGTCAACTTTATCGAGCCATCAACATTAGAAATTCTGATTCGATCTTAAACCAATGGATCATGCGATATCTGATAGTTGTACCTCTAATATTATTTCACAATATCCTGCCATAAAGGCAGATTGTAGCAGATTATAACACGGACTTGTTTATGTGAATTAGTCCTAAGAAAGCTTTATTTTATTAATACATGTGCACCATTTCCCCTATTTGGATTTAATTGCCTACTTCAAGCATTCATGAATTCTTTTATTTCCTGAAACTGACTTGTCTCCTTTCTTTCTTAACTGTCTTTCAATCATTTAAATACTACATTTATCATTTCTTACGTACAAATACGTGATAACATGCTATTTATTATCGCATAAATCATGCTCAATATCATATTCCACTCGTGTGTAATCAATCCTATAGCAACTCTTGATAAGTGTTTGTGCTCTTCTATATATATCACCCATTAAATGTGGAAAGGCATATTTGTGGTAAAACTAGTCGATCAGCGGTGCAATCGACGGTTCCTTGCCTTTCCCCCTCAAGTTGCCCGCTTGAGGGTCCCAGTCTAGACCTCTATAGCAACATTACTCTGATTAATTATACATGCAACATGGTAAAACCTTGCCGGGTTAATATGTGGTCCACATAATAATCCTTTAAGACAAGCCTCATCCAAAAGTCTATCAGGTTTTCCATAATCCCAATGGACGCAACCACGATTATAGGCATTTTGGAGAAATAAGAGCCAATGTGCTAATCATTATTGTATAAATAGACAAATCTGGAGAGGGAAAGGGCCTAATCATATTTTGTTTTGCAGAAAATGAGGCACGAAATCCTCATATTCGGCATGGTTAGTGCCATACCATCACCATTGCTAGATTGGTGGAGGAATCTTCCGTCAAGTGACCAAAATTATATGAAAAGGGTCTTAGGAAATTTTCCTTCTTTGTTGGACCTCCAACCAAACAAAATATTGATCGAGTCTGCTACAATGTTTTGGGACAAAGAAAGAGTTGTGTTCCGCTTTGGAGACATAGAAATGACCCATCTCTTGGAAGAAATAGGAGGATTTGCTGAGCTACCTTGGGATAACCTTGGTTTATTGGCACCTAAAAATTGCACCAGTAGGGGATTTCTTAAGATAATGGGGTTAAAGAAGAACGATGACTTGGAGTTCCTGAAAAACTCCTACATACCCTTCGACTTCCTCTATGAATGATACGGTCACAACAGGTCTTACCGTATTTTCGATGATGAATTCTCCATCAACAGGTCTTACCGTATTTTCGATGATGAATTCTCCATCACCTCCTTAGGTTGGATTCACTGCAGGGTCTTTGTGTTCATCGTATGTTTCTTGGGCATGCTAGTGTTAACGATCCAAGAGGATAGAATCCACACCAGACTGGTCATAGTGGCCAAAACTTTGATGGACGGGATTGAGGGGCAGACATATACCATTGTCCCTATGGTCATTGCAGATATGTACCAGGCCTTGGAGCGCTGTTAGAAGGGGTACAGATACTTTGAGGGTTGCAATTTGCTGTTGTTGGTCTGCTTGGAATGATCACATAGTTTTCCATCACCTTAAGAAAATGACCTATATCCCAGACAAGTTTGGTCAACCAGGAAATATTGTAGAATAGGTGCAATGTTTCAACAATTTGACCAAGGATCAGGTTCAATGGATGTTCGAGTGGTTCCCTACCAACGAGTTCATCATCAGATCCAGGGAAGTTCCTCTCTTGGTATTGATCGGTTAAGGGTTATATACCCTTATGCTCCCGTTAGGATTATGAGACAGGCATGGATGAAGCAGGTTATACCACGAGTCGCTAAAATGAGGAACTTCGTAGCCGACTTTCAAGGTGATGCCATTCCATACAAAAAATGTAGCACAACACATGTGGCACTTGAAGATTATCATGGAAAAGGATACCATCGAGCCTGATCGGTATCACGCCGGTCACGTGTACTTATACCCCTCATGGTTGCATGATAACATAGGGAGAATATTCGATCCAAGAGTTGGTCCGGGAAACAGGGTCACAGACGAAATTGCCGAAGCATAGGTGAAATATAACAAACTCTGCAAAAGAGTTCGCGAGTCTGAAGCCGAGCATACGGAGCAACACAAGGCTGATGTGGAAATGATAAATGAGTGGAAAGAGAGGGCTATTAAATCCAGCAAAAGGCTACAATTTCTGGAGTATAGTCTGATAGAATTGTAAGGGAAAATGAGGAAGAGAGTCACTGATTGATAGAACGCTGAGGGAAACGTAGGAGGACATTTGGCAAGGGCATTCTTATTGCTGAATCTACGTAAACTGGGGGATCTGATTGACAAGAGCATCCAACCTGGAGAAGGTCCTTCTGGGACCAAGTATATTAGGTTTACTTGCTTTTGAAATGTAATAAGGCCAAGTGCCAGTCGTGACTTATCTTATTTATTGTCTCTGTGGGTCGTCTATTTTTACATTAATGAAATGAGGCAATTATTGGCACAAAAATTCTCCAAATATATTTGTAGCTAGGTTTACCTCGGGCATAATGAGGCTCCCAAATTAGGACACGAATTTACATTCCCGCAATATGTGTTTAAATACTACAAAACATTTTTCAATATCCTTACTAACTTATTTACCTTTTATTTTTCTTTATATTTTATTATTCTAATCCCTAAGGTTAGTTCGCACATACTGGTATCATTAGCATATCACACCAGATCTAGAGGCCCTCCACCTCTTCCTCCTCCAAGTAATATGAAAGCAGAGGGAAAGCTCAGATGGATGACTTGAGTGGTATACCAAAAGAAATTGCTGAGAATGCAGAAACTTCAGAACGATAAGAGTACGCCGGCCCAGAATGATTTGGTTTTGCGATTGGAAAAAAAGATACTAGAGTTACAAGGAGAACTTGAGCAGGTACGCAACTTAACAAACCTCACCCTCACTCTAAATGTCCCAGACGTTAACCAACAAAATGCTCAAAACACAGAGCCTCCTCAAAATACGCCAAACTAACATCCACAAAATCCTTCCGCACCCCATCAATATGCAGCTCCACCTCAAAATCCCAATCATTTACCAATACCAACTCCTCCACAACACCATCATAAACCAATCCAATACCTACAAGCCACTACCTATCATACTCCTCAAAACACACCACAACATATTCCCGATCCTCAAAACTCAACCAATGACCACCACTATACTCAAGTCCCTAACACTCACCAAAACAGCCCCATATATGTAGAAACCATACCTTATCCTACTCAACCAATATTTTATACACCATAATCCGCCGAGAAGGACCTACTCATGAAGAACATGGCCGAGGAGCTCAAGAAATTGACAAGTTGGGTTCAGGGCATTAAAGCGGTAAAGGGATAGAAGGTTTGAATCATGAGGATCTATGCATACAATCAGACATGGAACTGTCGGAGGGTTACAAACCTCCCAATTTCGAAATATTTGAGGGAACAGATGATCAAATGTTCATTTGAGAACTTACTACGACAAGCTTGTGGGGGTCGAAAAAGATGAAAGGATCCGAATAAAGCTCTTTATGAGAAGTCTTACCAGAGATGCTCTGTCTTGGTACATAAGCCAGAACCCTAAGAAGTAGGACAATTGGGTGAGATGGCATCAGAATTATGGACCAGTTCAGGTCAATACAGAGAATGCACCAAATGTCTTCTACATCCAGAACATAAAGAAGAAGCCAACTAAGACTTTCCAGGAGTATGATACTCGGTGGAGATCAGAAGCAGCCAAGGTCAGACCAGCACTAGAAGAGGAACAGATGAACAAGTTATGTGTCAGTGCACATGACCCCCAGTATTATGAAAGGCTAATGCTCATTGAGAATCATAAGTTCCCTGATATCATCAAACTAGGAGAAAGGATTGAAGAGGGTATCAAAAGCGGAATGGTGACAAATTTCAAGGCACTACATGCCATGAACAAAGCATTGCAATCTAGTGGAATATCAAAGAAGAAAGAAGTGGGGGTAGTAATGGTTTCCCAAGGCCTAAAATCTCCACTTATATATAAAACACTTCCACCCACACACCAAATACCTCCACCCACATACCAACCTTCACCTCCCAGATATTCCTAACCCGCCACCGCCTATCATACATATAACACCCAACCAACCTACTATCATTCCCCTCTAACTCATCCACTATACCAGAAACCCCGACCTAACTTGGATCGCAAACCACCCAGACAATATGCCGCTATTGATGAACCCATCAACCAGCTATACGAAATATTGAAGGCCGCTGGTTATGTCACCCACATCCCTGCTATGGCAATGGAGAACTCATCTCAATGGGTCAACCCAAACAAAACTTGTGCATATCATTCCGGTATGAAGGGGCACACCATTGTCGAGTGCCGAACATTGAAAGATAATGTCACGACCCGGATTTCTCAATGGCACCTACTAGTGAAAGCTATGCAAGCCAACCAACTGAACTATCTGTCTTGTTTCCATTTTTAATCAGATAACAGTTAAGATCCAACAATTAGATAACAACAGAATTGAATAAGCAGAAGGCTGCATTGTAAAGTTTTAATAATACTACTAATAACAATCCATAACAAATCTACCCAAGACTGGTGTCACAACTTCACAGACTATCTAAGAGTACTACAAATAAAGGTCTGAAAGAAATAAATATAATACTGTTTCTGGAAATACATGAAAGAAATAGGAATAGTAGATAGAAGGAGACGCCAAGTCCTGCGGACGCCTGCAGGACTACCTCGGGTCGCCTGATGAACAAGAGATAGCAATCTCACTACGGTCCGAAGTCTACAGCACGGGGATCTGCACAAAATAGTGCAGAGTATAGTATCAGCACAACCGACCCCATGTGCTGGTAAGTGCCTAGCCTAACCTCGGCGAAGTAGTGACGAAGCTAGGAATAGACTACCAACTAAACCTATGCAGTTAAAGTATATATATAGCAAGTAATAATAAAGGAAACTAGCAGTTAAAGAGGAGAAGGGGACATGCTATGGGGGAATATCATTTGCCAACAGTAACTCAGAAGAAAAGCATAAAGAACAACTTAAAATTCGCAGCAGAAAGAATAAGGAAACACTAACAAATCAATATCCACTTTTATCCTTTATTGTTGCAGCGCACAACCCGATCCAAATCATAAAACACAGTTGTGGCGTGCAACCCGATCCATGTCATATATCGCTATTGCGGTGTGCAACCCGATCCCATCATAAAACACTATTGCGGCGTGCAACCCAATCCATGTCATATATCAATGTTGCGGCGTGCATCCTGATCCAAATATAATATTGTTGCGGCATGCAACCCGATCCCAATATATAATTCAACACCAATCACAAAGGAACCCCGACATAGGAACAATAAGGGAACAACAATATCCCGGCAAGGGAATCAATAACATCATAATAAAATCAAGTAACAACAAAAAATCAGTAAATAAACGTAAAGGACAATATAACTCAATTATCAGCAAGGTTCAGGAAAATCAAGGACAAGTGCATGGCATCACCCTTCATGCTTTAACACTATTTTACCAAAACAATAATCACAAGAAATAAGAGCAAGGAAATAAATGAAATCATAATAAGATCCTGGCAAGGGAACAACAGTACAACAATCGAATCCCGGCGAGGGAACAATATCAAAAGTCTTTTTCTCTTTTCCTTTTCACATTTACTTCAAAATTTGAACCAATGCTCTATAAGGTTCAATTTCCAGTTATACTTCCGCAATTCATTTTACAACTTGAGCGAATGCTCTTCAATATTCAAATACCAATATTACTTCCACAAGCCTTGCTCAACAATAGAAATTATCACAAAAGGCATGAACAATACAAGCGGAGCCACATTAATCATAGTATAAGACTCACGGGAATGCTTGACACCAACGTATAGATACTCTTCACCATATCTATACGTCGTACGCAACAAATAACACGTAGCAAATAGGACATAACTCCTAATCCCTCAAGCTACGGTTAGACCAAACACTTACCCCGATGCCACGAACACAATGCAAGCCTCAATTATTGCCTTACCTCTTGATTCCACCACCAACACGCTCGTATCTAGCCAAAAGTTACTTAATTATATTAATAAATGCTAAATTAATCAATTCTAATGCTTTGAAATAAGTTTTCTAAAGTTTTTCCCAAAAAGTCAAAAATCAACCCCGGGTCCGCTTGGTCCAAACCCGAAATTCGAACCAAAACCCGATTATCTATTCACCCCCGAGCCCGGATATATAATTGGTTTTGCAATCCGACCTGAAAACAACCCCCAAACCTTTCCCCATTCTCTCAGATACGCCGCCTCTAATTTCTCCCTTATCTCAAACACTTTCAAACACTCTCAAAACCCTAATCGTTGCCTACCCCTCTTCGACCTTAAATCCCCCAGAATCCATGGCTGCTCTAGCCATGGACGACCTAAACGCACCTCTTACTGCTCTCACATGACCGATGCCTGAAGATTCAAGGCCAGTCTTCGAGGATCTTAACCCAGACCTTCGTCGATTCAAGGTTTTCAGCTATCTCCGGTCGTGTTCCGGCATATCATAGCCTCCTGAGCCTGGTTCCGACCTTATCGACTCAGATCTGATCTCGTATTTTCCAAGCCTTTCTCGTCCTTTAGGGTACTCAGAAACCCTTGCCTATTCAAGGTTCTTTTTCTTTTATTCGTTTAGATCTGTGCTAGATCTATCCTAAATGTGACGTTTAAAGCATTTTCCCCAAATTTCCTTTCTCAAAACCCTTTGATTTTAAATTAGGGTTTTTGAGTCTGTTCAATTCATCTGCTTATCATCTCTAGGACTAGTTGGTATTGAAAACCCTAATTTTTTAGATTTGTTTGTGTTTCTGAGTCTACATGTTAGTGTTCGTTTGATTTACTGCTTAAGTGGTGAAAACCCTAATTTTTAGGGTTTATTTGAGATTCTGAGACTGTTTGTGTGTTTATCTGCTTATCTCCTCTAAACTTGACTGATTTTGAAAACCCTAGTTCTTTGGGGCCTATTCAAGTCCTTTGAGTTTGTTTGTGCAAATCGTCTATTTAAAATTGATCAATTTGATTTTTTTTGCTTCAGCATCTCTTTTCCTTTATGTGATTTTTTTTTTCCGAGTTCTTGCTACCTGTCAAACTCGACTATGATTTTCACTCGGCTCTTTGCACGCCCCTGACCCTTTTCTCTATTACTAAACCACTGAGACCTAACTAGCATGTTTCGAATGTTTGCTCTATGCTATTACTGTATGCTGTTTTCTCTTGCCATAGCTTGGCCTCGCATGATTATTACTTGTGCCTTCATTTATATACTGAGTCCCTCATGTGATTGATTTTCAAACTCGTAATTGATTTCAAACTTTTCCTTTCATGAAATTCTGATATTTACTCGCCTGTCAAGGGTTAATTGATCCTCTTTCTTTATTTGGCCTTACTAAATCCTTTCCAAAAATAAGTAAATCCTGAACTTAGACTTAAATACCTATTGTATTACCTTACTTCTTCTCATATGGCAACAACCATTCTATTAACAAGGCATATTCTCCCTTTCTTTATTTGGATCCTATTAGCATCCGTTTGAATAAGAATCTCCTGATTAAAGGGGAGTCTTATACTAATTTGATTCTGATTTGTGACCATGCCATATTTGTGATAGATTTGTACTTGTTACCTTATTTCTCTACACGTTTTCAAAGCAATAAATACTCTCCTCCTTTTTCTTTGAACAAATGAACACAGAAAGCAATCTGAGTTAAAAAAATCATTCTCACTTAAAACTCTCCCTCTTTCTGCTACTTGTGCTGCTGTGGACTTTGTTTACTCTACTTTCTTCTGCACCTTTTGCTTCTCTTCTGGTATGTCCCAGTTAATTTACATGTCCCAACAACAGTGTCTTTCATTACTGCCTACTTCTGTTCATGTCTTCCTTGGTTAATATTTGTTTCTAGCATGCTGTAACATGTTCCCCTTCCCTAGTAATTCAATGTTTAATTTACAGGCGCATCATGTTAGTTGTTTGTCATGTATTTGACACTTTATAAATCCCAAACCCTCATATCCCCTTTGTATGCATTAAGTTATGGTTCAGAAACATGGCAATGCCTGAAATAATTGTCCATGGCTATGAACTGGACCCTTTGGGGTCCTAAGCTTTTCAATTTCCCATCCCCATTCCCTTATTGTGTGTATGCTGAGTAACAGCCTTGGCCTGCCAGTACTTCTGATTATTGTTCAGGCCATGGCTTGACCCATATTAGGTATTTACTCCCTAAAAGCTTGATAATAGGTTTGGTTAGGGGTGTGCCAATTTATATTGTGGCTGGGCATGACCACCTACCTACCTGGGTAGTCCCCCTACCCTTTTCTATTGCACTTACACTCAACTCTTAGAATTTAAGTTCTTCCCCTCTTATGTGAGCCTTGCCTTGGGACCCTGGAGCTCCCTCTGAACTTGGAAACATAAGGGTTGGCCCTTCCACACTGCACAACTCAATTTCTATGAATATCTTGGGTGTATGCCTTGCTTGGGATTCTTGAAATCCCTTGGATTTCTAAAACACCCTAGATGAGAGAAGGCTTGGAATTTTGGATCTCGGAAGTGGCTCAATCTCATATTATTAGGTATTAAGTCTGAATTAGGCTACACGGATGTAGCTGAGGTTTTCTGATGTATTTTTAATTCCTGTTTATTTCTTGTGGGGCTGTAATAACTTGTATAAACTTGGGGAACTTAGTAAAAAAGGGCGATGGGATTTACTTTCTGCACCAAGGGTAGAGATCCTGCCTATAGGTTCAAATTTTCTTTTATTTCTGCTAACACACCTAGAAATCATGCCTATAGATTTTTCAACTTCAATTTCTGCAAAACTTACGCCTAGAAATCATGCTCATTGGTTTAATCTTTAATTCCTGCAAACACGCATAGATGTCCTGCATATAGGTTAGTTCCTAATTATTCCGCAATTTCATATAAAACATGGTCTACCAAATGACTGCATTCTGCAAATGACTTTAGGAAAAATATTTGTAGATAAATAATAATAAAAACTGCATGTAGAAGCCATGCTCTTAGGATGATGTTAATGTCTAAAGGGTGTCCAAATCATTATTCATATAGAAAGCATGCCTATAGGAAGTTTCGAATCTAAATAGAGATAATACTAGCTGTTAAACTCTTATTCTCCCGTTAAAATCAGTAACCCCTATTAGTTTCTGCATCTGTTTTCTAAAATTAGTATATGTCACACTTAGTTCTAATTAACACTTAAGTCAATCAGATCAGTTTTCAAATAACTGCTTTCGAGTATGCCTAATATAGACTTTTTGCCTAAAAATATGCGTTGAACCAGTCCGCTCGTTGATTTATTTAAATAAGACCAAAATCAGTATGCGAAAGACATGCTAAACTCTGTGTGTTTGATGATTTATGGAGGCATATTTGAGCCTTGCTTGCTAGTGTATATCCCATTTTTGTCTGCAACTATTTGTTTTGGTTGACGCCTTAGCATTTTATCCTTTGGAACCTCTAATAGCCCTAAGCCCCCTTCCCTTTATGATTAGTAGTCCATTTGCCTCTGGGACTAATAGGATGGGGATGGGTAGTAGCATGCAATAAGTAAGCGATACCATTCTGCGCTCTAATACCTTAAACGGGGTGGGAAGGGTAGACATGGAGATGATGATTACACGATAACACTATGCGTACAATTGGGTACCGGTGTTGTGCGAATGATCCATGTAATGTATAAACCTAGGACCCCCTCCCCCTTTATTAGTTAATACTCTTCAGATTTTTAAAGGCTATTTTAACTTTTGTTTCTTATATTTCTTTTTAAGTTGTTCGCACCAATTGTTTGACCTTTTACTTGCGTATCTCTTTTTTACAAAACTGCTTCCTTCCTGAATTTCAGCACTCCTTTTATGCTTCTTATTTGCAATACCTGCTTGTTTATTCATGTTTGCATTTAAAGTCACAATTGTAGCATGGCCGGGAACCACATTAGTGGATCTTGAGTGGTGCCTAATACCTTCCCCTCGAGATAACTTTGAGCCCTTACCCAAACTCTGGTTTTCATCTTTAATTCTTCTAAAAAAGTGTCCTAATGCATTATAATCATTAGGAGGCGACTCTCCAAAAATCCAAAACCCAATTCCAAAATGGGAATAGAGTTGTCTTCCCAAATGTCGTAAAACCAATTCCGATTCCGCGAGGAAAAGGGGGGTGTCGACAACATGGCGATTCTGCTGGGGATTCTTTAGACTTTTACCATTGCATGCTATATGTGACTTTATTGCTTTCTTTTACTGCTTTTGTTTAATGGCTTTATTTGAAACTGACTTGTTTCTTTTGTTTCTTTTTATTTAATTACTTTCATTTATCGCTTTTTCATCAATACTGTTGTAATATTTTTGAGCAATCATTGTAAACTTTATTGAATGAACGTGAAAATATGTGTCAACATGTTTCATTCTTGTAAACTGCATTTTCAACATCATATTCCACTGGTACCAAACAAATACTATAGCAACGCTTATAATGAGTAGTTGCGCGCTTCCAATACTATCACCCTTTAAATTTGGCAAAGGCATATATGTGGTACAACCAGTCGATCAGCGGTGCAGTCGACGGTTTTGTGCCTTTCCCTCATGAGTTTTCCGCTCAAGGGTACCTATCTAAAACCCCAATAGAAACCTTACTCCATTTAAACTGTACATGCATCATGGTCAAACCTAGCCGAGTCAGTTATGTTGTCCACATAATGACTCAGTAAGATAGCCTTGTCCGAAGTCCACCGGGTTTCCTTGAAACCCAAACGGACACCTCCATGTTCTGTGCATTTATTTGGAGAACTTAAGTGCTTTCTATGCTAATTATTGGTTTAAATAGCCGAGTCTAGGGGGGGGGGGGGGTAAGGTCCTAACGCTTTGTTTTGCAGAAAATGAGGCATGAAGTCCCCAGATTTGGCATGGTAACCAGTATTCACCCAAGGCTACTGAATTGGTGGAAAGACATCCATTCTAGTGATCAGACACTCGTCCTCAAGTACTTAGGTAATCTGCCTTCTCTTCTAGAAATTCAGCCTAACAACAGAATCATAGAGGCTGCGATATTGTTCTGGGATAGTGACAAGTCCGTGTTTCGCCTTGGGGACCTTGAAATAACTCCTTTACTTGAAAAAAATATAAGGTTTAGGTGGAATTCCTTAGGAGACTCCAGGTTTGCTTATGCAAGAGAATCGCAAAGGAATGGGTCTCTTTAAGATGATGGGACTAAAGAAAAACCCAGACTTGACTTGTTTGAAAGACTCTTAAATCCCGTTTGACTACCTATACGAGAGGTATGGCCATAGCAAGTCATATCGCACCTATTTAGATAAGTTTGCCATCACCTCATTGGGACATGTCCATAGAAGGGTCTTCGTCTTCATGTTTTGCTTTTTGGGGATGATCGTATTCCCTATGAAGAAGTCTAGGATCCACACCAGACTAGCCATGGTAACCAAGACTCTGGTGGAAGGGATTGGTGGATAAAGTTTCAGCATAGTGCCTATGATCGTCGCCGATATATATCGTTCTTTGAACAATTGTCAACAACAAGGTAGTCATTTTGAGGGTTGCAACTTGTTACTTTAGCTTTGGCTCATGGAACACCTCCAGAAAGGAGAATATCACCAAGAGATCCTACGCAGAGATTGGGATGATCACATCGCCTTCCACCAGCCAAAGTGTATGAACTATATGCCTAAAATGTTCGCTCAGCCAGAGGATGCCATACGACGGGTAGAATTGTTTGAAAATCTGAAAGAAGACCAGGTACAATAGATGTTTGAGTGGTTCCCCACAGATGAATTCATTGTTCGATCCCGAGATGCATCATTTCTTGTACTGATTGGTTTGAGAGGAACGTATCCCTACGTTCCTCTCCAAGCTATGAGGCAGGCTGGAAGAAAGCAAATCATACCAAGGGTCGACAAAATAAGCCACCTCAGGGCCTATTTCTAGGACGATGATAGCCCTCACAGGTTCCAAGCTCAGCATTTGTGGAATTGTAAAATTGTTTTGGGGATAGAATCCAATGAGCCAGACAGGTATCACGCCGGTTGTGTGCCGCACTATTCGGGTTGGTTGAAAGACAATGGCATGGGTCAGCCCGGGCTCGTTCTAAGTCACAGAATTATTGACGAGCATGCTGAAGCACGAGTTAAGTATAATCAACTGAACAAGAGAATTCGAGAATGTGAAAGTGAGCATAAAAAAATACAAGAAGTCCGTCAGAAATTGATCGAGGAGTGGAAAGTAATGGTTATCAGCGCCAACAATCGGTTAGGGTATTTGGATTGGGGTCTAGTAGAGCTGGAAGGAAAGTTCATCAATCGGATTGAAGACTATCAAAACGCTGAAGGAAATGCAGGCGGACATCTGGCCCGAGCCTATTTGATGCTAGGGCTATGCGAGTTGGTAGAGCTGTTCGAGGGAGACAAAAATGCCAAATTTGGGGAAGGTCCTTCGGGGACCAAGTAGTAGGAGTCTTTTAATATAATGATGTAATAAGGCCAATGGCCACTAGTGATATTTTTACTTTCCATTGTTTAGAGTCGTTTTGGATTCATCTTGTTTTTATCAATAAAATGAGACATTTAGCATTATAAGTTCTCCAAAACTATTTGTCGCCAGGCCTACCTCGGGCACAATGAGGCACCAAAATTAGGACGCGATTTACATTTTTTCGCACAACGGGTTTAAATACTGCAATATTTTTCCTCATAACCCGCACTAACTTGCTACCTTTTTGTTTTCTGTTATTTTTATTCCCCTCCCCAAAGGTTAGTTCGTGCATTCTAGTACCATCGTCATACTCCACCAGATCCAAGGGCCCTCCACCTCCTCCTCCTCTGAGTCCTATCCGGAACAAGAAGAAAGGTAGAATGGGAGATCCAAGTGCCAGAAAGGAGATTGAGATTTCTCTGGGTACCCCAGTTACTAAGGAAACTGCTACTCAACTGGAGCAAAAGCTGTTGAAGTTTCGAGAAGAGCTGGATTAGGTTCGGAATTTGGCGAACCTATCATTTTCCATCACCGCTCCTGATGTCAACACCTAGAATCCCGCACCTCCAATAACACCCCATAACCAAAGATACAACCCACTCATACCTAACACTGCAACACATGCCACACTCCCAACAACACTCCATTACTTATTCCCGAGCCACTAAACGCCACAAATGACCATCTCCACAACACTCCCACTTTTGTGGATACTGTACCCCACTACACCCAACCAATCTCAAATGCACCTGAGTCTGATGACAAAGACTCCCTTATCAGGAACTTACGGCAGAACTCAAGAAATTAACCAACCGAGTTCAGGGCGTGGAAGGTACCAAAGGTATTGAAGGGTTAAATTATGAAAACCTATGCATTCAGCCAGATGTTGAACTTCTGGAGGGGTACAAACTTCCCAAGTTTGAAATGTTTGATGGAACAGGAGATCCCAGAGTCCACCTGAGGACATATTGCGATAAGTTGGGTAGAGTTGGAAGGGATGAGAATATCCGTATGAAGCTCTTTATGAGAAGCCTAAAGGGAGATGCTTTATCCTGGTACATCAGCCAGGACCCCAAGAAATGGACGAGTTGGGTAAGCATGGCATTGTATTTCATGGACAGATTCCAATTCAATATAGAAAACGCACTAGATGTATTCTATATACAGATTTTGAAGAAGAAACCCACAGAAACATTCCGCGAATATGTCACTCGTTGGAGGTCAGAAGCTGCAAAGGTCATGCCAGCCCTAGAAGAAGAGCAACTGAATATATTCTTCGTTCGGGCTCAGGATCCCCAATATTACGAGAGGTTGATGCTGATCAAAGGCCAAAAGTTCTCCGATATCATCAAACTTGGATAAAGAATCGAAGAGGGTATTAAGAATGGTATGGTTACAAATCTTGAAGCATTACAGGCTACCAATAAGGCTTTACAGACTGGTGGCACATCCAAAAAGAAGGATGTAAGTGCTGTAATGGTCACACAGGGAGCAAAATCACCACCAAAATACCACACTTACCCATCACCTCCACTTATATATCAGCCCATCCCGAATTACCAAGCACCCCCACCTTCCTATTCACCTCCCGTTTACCAATCCTCTCCACCTCCCACATATCAACCCACCTCGCCCAGATACTCTCAACCAGCACCTGTTTACCAAACTTATAACGCTCAATCCTCTCACTACCAATCACCTCCCACCCGTCAAAATTTCCCAAGGCCCAGGCCAAATTTTGACCGCAAACCTCCCATACAATACACAACCATCGCTGAACCAATTGACCAGCTATATGAATGACTTAAAGCTACTGGTTACGTCACTCCTATCCCATCCAAATCTCCAAAAAATCCTTCCCAGCGGGTTAACCCCAACAAGACATGTGCGTATCATAACGGCATGAAGGGGCACACCCTTGATGAGTGCTATCCATTGAAGGACAAGATTCAAACCCTGATCGACAACAAGGTCATAGTAGCAAAGGAGCCTGCTCCTAATGTTCGTAACAACCTTCTGCCTGACTACAAAGGTGGAGACATCCACATGATCGAGATTGAAGAAGATTGGGACCCCAAAGGGTCGATAGGTCTAATTGCTGAAGGGGATGAACCAAAGAAACCGGTGGTTACACTTAACCCAATTGTTGTGCAGAATCAGCCCTCCAGGGATGGTAAAGTAAATATGTTTATACCTCTTGAATTTGAAGGCCAATCGAGGTTGAATTTGGAGTTCCAAAGGCACCTGCACCCTTTAAAGTTGCTGTGTTACCACCAAGGGTGCCTATTCTGGTGGGACTGTTAGACATAATACCATTCCACTCAAATGCCATACCATGGGATTACACTGCTGAAGCTAGGAGGAAAGGAAAGACCAAGACAGGAGAAATAATTGCCGCACAAGGAATGACCAGAACAGGGAGGGTTTACACCCCAAAGCACCTAGCTGAGTCTAGTAAGAAAGCCCCAGAACGGCCTATTGAAATAGGGCCCGACGATCTTTGAAGGGAAATACAGGCTAAGGAGTACTCGGTCGCTGAACAGTTGAACAAAACACCAGCATAGATATCTATCCTGTCTCTTCTGCAGAGTTTAGACACTCACAATAATGCCCTAATGAAGATACTGAGCGAAGCTTATGTGCCCAGCAATATAACCAGGGGTGAAATGGCGAATATGGTGGGGCAAGTGCTAGAGAGCCATAAAATGACCTTCCACGAAGATGAGTTGCCACCAGAAGGATTAAGCCACAACAAGGCACTACACATCACCGTGCAACGTAAAGATTATTTCATCACTAGAGTCCTGATCGATGGAGGATCGAGTCTCAACATCTATCCGCTAGTAACTCTCAGAACTTTGGGAAAAAGACTGCACGAGATCAAAGATGGGGCTATCAATGTCAAGGCCTTCGATGGGTCCCAGAGATCCACCATCGGAGAAATCAGCCTATGCTTGCAAATAGGGACAACATGGTTTGACGTCAAATTCCAAGTGATAGACGTCCCGGCATCCTACAACCTGCTGTTAAGACGGCCCTGGATCCACACTGCGGGAGCCGTAGCATCGACCCTGCATCAGACAGTGAAGTTCGAATGGAATCACCAAGAGGTGATCATTCATGGCGATGGTAGTAACCCCATATATAGTCGCCAGACCAACCCAATGATTGGAGGCAGAAGGAGAATAGGCAGAGAAACATACCACCATATCGAAAGGGTCAACGCTGTAGATAAGGATAAGTGGTGGAATAACAAGATTGAAAGTATCCTGAATTGGTGTGGGTACGAGCTGGGAAAGGGACTCAATAAAAATCTTCAGGGGATCACTAAGCCCATCAAACTAAAGAAGCATGGTACTACATTTGGCATAGGGTACGACTATACTTGGGAAGAATTCCAGAGCTGGTCGCCATCATGGTGCAGTCCCTACTATCCATTGGAGCTTCCGATACCCAGCCTGGAGCAAACCTTCCAACGGGTAGATACTATATATGGGTCAGAGGAAGACAAAATGTTGGCAGCCATGAAGAATCTGTTTCTGGAGGATGATGATATGGACTGCTGTGTTCTTTTCGAGGAGGAAGGGGAGGAAGGCCCTTCCATACAAGCTGTGAACAGAGGAGACCGCCTCAGCAATTGGTCAATTAGGACCGTCAGGGCCCGGAAGGCTTTGGGGTAGCAAGGCTAAACAAAAGCAATATCATCTCATTTTTATCTTACTTTACTAGTTGATTTTCTTTCCGCATTATCTTTAACTTCGAAAAGAGCTCCGATGTTTCAAACAATTAAGAATTTAATCAAAGCATTTCAATTTATCATATATATATATATCGCTCTTATTATTTTCTCTATCATTTACTCTATTTTACACTGCATTACTATTACTTACCTTGATGATAAACCAACGATTATGACTTACAACGAAACAACGAAACAAAAGGACATAAACTCGGACGAAGATGAGATACCTGAAGAGGTCATCAGAGAAGTTGAGAATTTTGAGAATAGACCTAAGTCTAACCTCGAAGAAACTAAGGTCGTCAATTTGGGAGATACAGAAAATGTCAAAGAAACTCGCATTAGTGTTCACCTATCACCATCAGAAAAAGAAGAATATACGGAATTTCTAAGGGAATATGAGGACATATTCACCTGATCGTATGATGATATGACTGGTCTCAGCATGTCCATTTTAGCTCACAAACTGCCAACAGATCCAACCTGTCCGCCGGTAAAATAGAAGGTTAGAAAATTCAAACCCGACATGCGTTTGAAAATCAAAGAAGAGGTTACTAAGCAAGTCAAAGCCAAGGTTCTCAAGGTAGTAGAGTATCCGATATGGTTAGCCAACATCGTGCCAGTACCAAAGAAGTGTGGGAAGGTTAGAATCTATGTCGACTACCAGAATATTAACCGGGCCAGTCCCAAAGATGACTTCCCCTTGCCAAAAATACACATTCTTATTGAAAACTGCGCCAAGCATGAGTTGCAGTCTTTTGTTGATTGTTTCGCCAGATACCATCAGATATGGATGGACGAGGAAGATGCAGAGAAAACAACTTTCATCACGCCATGGGGTATGTATTGTTACAAATTGATACCATTTGGGTTGAAGAATGCTAGTGCCACCTATATGAGAGCCATGACTACTATATTTCACGACATGATACACAATGAGATCGAGGTATATGTGGATGACATCATCATCAAATCCAAGAAAGCCACTGATCATATGGAAGACCTGAGAAAGTTCTTCAAAAGACTGAGAAGGTACAATCTGAAACTAAATCCCGCCAAATGTGCATTCGGGTTTCCTGCTGGAAAATTACTGGGTTTCATTATGAGTCGTCGAGGAATAGAATTAGACCCATCAAAAGTCAAAGCCGTTCAAGAATTGCCACCGCCAAAGAACAAGAAGGACGTGATGAGTTTCTTGGGAAGACTCAACTATATTAGCCGGTTTATAGCTCAGTCCACTGTCATTTGTGAACCCATCTTTAAAATGCTGAAGAAAGACACTGCTACTAAATGGACTGACGATTGTCAGAAAGCCTTCGACAGAATCAAGGAATACCTGTCAATGCCGCCAATCTTGGTTCCGCCCGAACCAGAGAGGCCTCTACTACTTTGTCTCGCAGTTTTGGATGGAGCATTCGGTTGTGTTCTGGGACAACATGATGAAACAGGGAGGAAGGAGCAGGCCATCTACTATCTCAGTAAGAAATTTCACCCCGTACGAGGCTTGGTATTCTTTATTGGAGCGCACCTGTTGTGCTCTGACTTGGGTAGCTTAGAAAGTGAGGCATTATTTCTGTGCCTACACCACTTATCTCATATCCAGGATGGACCCGCTGAAGTATATCTTCCAGAAGCCCATGCCCACTAGCAAGCTTGCCAAGTGGCAAATATTGCTGAGTGAATTCGACATTATTTAAGTGACTCAAAAAAATAATCAAGGGTCAAGCCATAGCAGATCACCTTGCCGAGAATCCCATTGACGGAGAAAATGAACCCCTGAAAACGTATTTTCCTGATGAAGAAGTGTCCTTTATAGGAGAAGATATTGCAGAATCCTACGATGGTTGGAGGTTGTTTTTCGATGGAGCCGCAAATTTCAAAGGAATTGGCATAGGGCAGTCCTAGTATCAAAAACCGGCCAGCATTACCCGGTATCCTCCAAGCTTAGATTCCCCTACATAAATAATATGGCTGAATACGAAGCTTTCATCCTAGGGCTCAAGATAGCCATTGACATGAACATTCAGGAGTTGCTAGTGATTGGGGATTCAGACTTGCTCATACATAAAGTTCGAGAAGAGTGGGCAACCAAGAACTCTAATATACTCCCCTACTTGTATCACATACAGAAATTAAGGAAAAGATTCACAAAGACGGAATTTCAGCATATCCCTATGGTACAAAATGAGTTCGCTGGCGCATTGGCTACTCTGTCATCCATGATCCAACATCCAGACACGAATTTCATTGATCCCATCCCAGTAAAGATTTATTATCAGCCAGCTTATTGTGCTCACGTTGAGGAAGAAGCGGACGGAAAACCACAGTTCCACGACATCAAAGAATACTTGACAACAGGAGAATATCCAAAACTTGCCAACGCTACTCAAAAGTGCACACTTCGAAGATTATCCAACAATTTCTTTCACAGTGGGGGAGTCCTATATAGGAGGATGCCTGATTTGTGTTTATTGAGGTGTGTCAAAGCAAAAGAAGCATCCAGACTATTGGACGAAGTGCACCCAGGAACTTGCGGGCCGCACATGCATGGTTTTGTTTTAGCAAAGAAGATACTCCGAGCAGGTTATTTTTGGATGACTATGGAAACAGACTGTATCCAGTATGTTCGCAAGTGCCATCACTGTCAGATACATGGAGATATGATAAGGGTGCCTCCAAACGAGCTTACTGCAACAAGCTCACCGTGGCCATTCACCGCCTGGGGGATGGACATCATTGGACCTATCGAGCCCGCCACATCAAACGGGCACAGGTTTATCCTGGTGGCAATTGATTATTTTACCAAATGGGTTGACGCAGCGTCATACAAAGCAGTGACTAAGAAAGTTGTATTCCGAAATCAATCAATACCGATAATGGTTCCAATCTCAACAGTGACTTGATGAAAGCAATGTGTGAGGCATTCAAGATCGAACACAAGAACTCTACAACCTACATGCCTCAGATGAACGGAGCTATAGAAATAGTTAACAAGAATATCAAGAAGATACTAAGGAAGATGGTCGAAAGTCACAAACAATGGCATGAGAAGTTATTATTTGCCTTATTTGGGTGCGGTCCGCACATCGACCGGAGCAACTCCCTACATGCTGGTTTATGGTACAGAAGCGGTCATCCCCGACGAGGTAGAAATTCCTTCATTGAGGATCATATAAGAAGCAGAGTTGGATGCGCAGAATGGGTGAAAGGTCGCTACGAGCAGTTAGCCCTTATAGATGGGAAAAGGATGAATGCAGTTTGCCACGGTCAGTTGTATCAGAACAGAATGTCCAGAGCCTTCAACAAAAGAGTTAAGCCAAGGAAGTTTACACCAGGGCAGTTGCTGCTAAAGAAAATATTCCCACATCAAGATAAAGCCAAAGGAAAATTCTCTCCCAACTGGCAAGGTCCGTACACGGTTCACCGAGTTCTAACTGGAGGAGCCCTTATTCTTACAGAAATGGACGGAGAAGTCTGGTCAAAGCCAATCAACTCAGATGCAGTGAAACGATACTATGTATGATTTCTTTACGATATTATTTGAACTACGCCTGACCTGATTCACGTTTAAGAGGGGATACATAGGCAGCCCCATGGGTTCGGTCACAATTTAACAAAAATTTCATTTCCCCTATTATTGGAACTGGGGCAGAATTTTGAGGAAGACCCTCAAAATTCCGAAGTCAGTCTTCAGCCACTCATCACCAAGGATGTCACCTCAGTAAACTGGGGTAGAATTTTGAGGAGGACCCTCAAAATTTTTAAGATGATTCTTAAGTCATTCAGCGCAGCCGTTAGAAGTGCCAGCCCAGTAAACTGGGGCAGAATTTTGAAAAGGACCCTCAAAATTCTGGAGTAGGAGAGGTTGTAACGTGTCAAACAACGTCACAGTCATTGGTTCAGATAAAAGAAAACTATTTTTTTACTTATGATACGTTCACTAAATCATGCATCATCATTGTCCGAACTTCCACTGTTTAGCAACGCTACCTCGATTACATGCAATGCCAGGATTCAAGGGAAAACGAACTAACCTTTCCCCCCTTTTACAAAACTCATGGTTTTCTTTGGATGTAGGCACCCAAGTCACAAAATTACCAAATATATTACGCAATCACACTGAACCATCACATATATTCGCATTTACTATCCGGACGCAATATCCCCAGCAGCCGCAATATCACAATCAGCTTCCAGCTATCAGCTAAGAATTTTTTTACTTACTATTCACTTTTATCTCATTGCATAAGGTTACCTTTCTGCCTTTCGAGACTAAGCGTCGTCTCCATCTACATTTCCTGCATTGCATAAGGCTACCTTTCTGCCTTCCGAGACTAAGCGTCGTCTCCATCTACATTTCCTGCATTGCATAAGGCTACCTTTTTGCCTTCCGAGACTAAGCGTTGTCTCTATCTGCATTTCCTGCATTGCATAAGGCTACTTTCTTCCTTCCGAGACTAAGCATTGTCTCCATCTGCATTTCTTGCATTGCATAAGGCTACCTTTCTGTCTTTCGAGACTAAGCGTTGTCTCCATCTGTATTTCTTGCATTGTATGAGGCTACCTTTCTACCTTCCGAGACTAAGCGTTGTCTCCATCTGCATTTCTTGCATTGCATAATGCTACCTTTTTGCCTTCCGAGACTAAACGTTGTCTCCATCTGCATTTCATGCATTGCATAAGGCTGCCTTTCTGCCTTCCGAGACTAAGCGTTGTCTCCATCTATATTATCTGCATTGCATAAGGCTACCTTTTTGCCTTTCGAGACTAAGCGCTGTCTCCATCTGTATTTCCTGCATTGCATTAGGCTACCTTTCTTCCTTCCGAGGATAAACTCTACCTCCACCTGCATGGCTGAAATACCGCTACTTTATTTTTTCTCGCATGGCTGAAATATCGCCACCTCACATCTTGTAATCGGCCGAGATATCGCCAAACTTTATTTAAATGCTACATCGGCGGAAAGATCGCCAATTCATCTCCATCATCATCTATATTTATGGTTTTTGTCGGCTGAAATATCGCCATTTTACTTTTTGCATCGGCTGAAACATCGCCTGTTTTATTTAAATTCCTGTCAGCTGAAATATCACCATTTACATTTTTGCATCGGCTGAAACATCGCCTGTTTTTATTTAAATTTCTGTCGGCTGAAATATCGCCATTTACACTTCTGCATCGGCTGAAATACTGCCAAACCTTGCATTTCATAGGCTGGAATATCGCCAAACTATCTGAGGGCATCATTGTTCGGAGGCATCATCTTCATAACCCGAGAACACCATGCCATGGCCCGAGGACCCCGCTTTATATCCTGCATAGCATTATTCAAAGGCATCATGGTTCGGAGGCACCATTATCATAGCCTGAGAACATTATTTTATAGCCTGCGAATCCTTTAATTTTGCGCTTCATGGCCCAGGACATCATGGTCCGAGGACGTTATCCTAACCGTCCAAGGACATCATTTATGATCCAACGGGAACTTACATCATGTTTAAGTTTATGCACAACATACGTCTGTATTGCTTACTTATAGGTACACTGGCTAGCAATGACCGTCTCAGCAGGAGCAATCCCGCTCAAGGCCCCGCTGCCGATCAAGTTTCAGATACCTCTTGCCCCATAAAACATCACGCCCCATCTCTTTCGAATCACCATCGGCATGTTCTATCAATGTTTCCTTAACTACATACGGCCTGATTCCTATAAAACCAGGGATATGTAGGCAGCTCAGAAACCGGAGCTCGGTCAAGTTCTTTTCAAATTGCTGTTTCGGTCAAAATTGGCCATCATATCTTTACCCGACAACTCTTTCATCCTTCCGGGGTAAAGAGGGACAGCTGCTGATACCCAATTTTTCACTAAGTATTTTTATACCCGAATATTTTCAAAATAGCATATTGGTGCATATATAACCAGACCCAAGAGTTTTGGAATTTTTTAATGATCTTTAAACCAAGCTATTGCCCATTTTTATACCATAAAATCCAATAATTATTCCCAAAATTATCATTTTGGTGAATAACTTATGTTATCCTCATATTTATACCAAATACAATTAAGGTGATTTTTGCACATTTTCACAAATTCATTTGGCATTTTAAAAGCTAAATAGCATATAATTGCAATTATAGCCTGTTTCGTAATTGATAGCATTTTATAATTATAAAATCAATCCCAGCATTTTTAAACTATTGTTTATATAATATTTGTTTACCCAGTACTTGTAATTTGTTTTTAGAAACATTATTGCTATTTTATAAAATAAAAATGGGAAAAGTGGTTATTTTCGATTTAGCCTCAATTGTGTTTCAATTTCAGCCTATTTTTGCACCCCAATTCACCCCCAAATTCAAGCCCAAATTGCCCAGCCCAACTACCATGCCAACCCGACCCCTGATTCAATTACCCGAACCCACCCGGTTCTTTAAAATCTGAGCCGTTGATCATTTTGATCAACGACCCAGATCTCTCCCTTCCTTTTTAATTGCAAACAACCCCCAAACCCTACCCCATTCTCTCAGATACGCGCCTCTAATTCCTCTCTTCTCTCAAATGCTTTCAAACGCCCTCAAAACCCTAATCGCCGCCTACCCCTCTTCGACCTCAAATCCCCTAGAATCCATGGTTGCTCTAGCCATGGACGACCTATACACACCTCCTACTGCTCTCACATGCCTGAAGATTCGAGGCCAATCTTCGAGGATCTTCACCCAGACCTTCGTCGATTCAAGGTTTTCAGTCATCTCCGGCCGTGTTCCGGCATATCTTAGCCTCCTGAGCCTGGTTTCGACCTTATTGACTCAGATTTGACCTCGTATTTTCCAAGCCTTTCTCGTCCTTTAGGGTTCTTAGAAACCCTAGCCTATTCAAGGTTTCTTTTTTCATTTATTCATTTAGATCTATGCTAGATATATGCTATATGTGACGTTTAAATCATTTTCCCAAATTTCCTTTCTCAAAACCCTTTGATTTTAAATTAGGGTTTCTGAGTTTGTTCAATTCATCTCCTTAGCATCTCTAGGACTAGTTGGTATTGAAAACCCTAATTTTTGAGTTTTGTTTGAGTTTCTGAGTCTACATGTTAGTGTTCATTTGATTTACTGCTTAAGTGGTGAAAACCCTAATTTTAAGGGTTTATTTGAGATTCTGAGACTGTTTGTGTGTTTATCTGCTTATCTCCTCTAAACTCGACTGATTTTGAAAACCCTAGTTCTTTGGGGCCTATTCAAGTCCTTTGAGTTTGTTTGTGCAAATCGTCTGTTTAAAATTGCTCAATTTGATTCTTTTGCTTCAGCATCTCTTTTCCTTTATGTGATTTCTTTTTGTTTCGAGTTCTTGCTACCTGTCAAACTCGACTATGATTTTCACTCGGCTCTTTGCACATTCCTGACCCTTTCTCTATTACTTAACAACTGAGACCTAACTAGCATGTTTCGAATATTTGCTCTATGCTATTACTGTATGCTATTTTCTCTTGCCATAGCTTGGCCTCGCATGATTATTACTTGTGCATTCATTTATATACTGAGTCCCTCCTATGATTGATTTTCAAACTCGTAATTGATTTCAAACTTTTCCTTTCATGAAATTCTGATTTTTACTCGCCTGTCAAGGGTTAATTGATCCTCTTTCTTTATTTGGCCTTACTGAACCCTTTCAAAAAATAAGTATAATCCTGAACTTAGACTTAAATACCTATTGTGTTACCTTACTGCTTCTTTTATGGCAACAACCATTCTATTTACAAGGACTATTCTCCATTTCCTTATTTGGATCCTATTAGCATCCGTTTGAATAAGAATCCCCTGATTAAAGGGGAGTCTTATACTAATTTGATTCTAATTTGTGACCATGCCATATTTGTGATAGATTTGTATTTGTTACCTTATTTCTCTACACATTTTCAAAGCTATAAATACTCTCCTCCCTTTTCTTTGAACTAACAAATACAGAAAGCAATCTGAGTTAAAAAAAATCATTCTCGCTTAAAACTCTCCCCCTTCTGCTACTTGTGTTGCTGGGGACTTTGTTTACTCTACTTTCTTCTGCACTTTTTACTTCTCTACTGGTATGTCCCATTTAATTCACATGTGCCAACAACAATGTGTTTCATTACTGCCTACTTTTGTTCATGTCTTCCTTGGTTAATATTTGTTTCTAGCATGCTGTAACATATTCCCCTTCACTTGTAATTCAATGTTTAACTTACAGGCGCATCCTGTCAGTTGTTTGTCATGTATTTGACGCTTTATGAATCAAAACCCTCATATCCCTTTTGTATGCTTTAAGTTATGGTTCAGAAACATGGCAATGCCTGAAGTCATTGTCCATGGCTATGAACTGGACCCTTTGGGGCCCTAAGCTTGCTAATTTCCCATCCCCATTCCCTTATTGTGTGTATGCTGAGTAACAGCCTTGGCCTGCCAGTACTTCTGATTATTGTTCAGGCTATGGGTTGACACCCAGTAGGTCTTTTCTCCCAAAAATCTTGATAATACGTTTGGTCTGGGGTGTGCCAGTCTATATTGTGGCTGGGCATGACCACCAACCTACCTGGGTAGTCCCCCTACCCTTTTTTATTGCGCTTACACTCAACTCTTAGAATTTAAGTTCTGCCCCTCTTATGTGAGCCTTGCCTTGGGACCCTGGAGCTCCCTCTGAAATTGGACACATAAGGTCTGGCCCTTCCACACTGCACAACTCAATTTTTATGAATATCTTGGGTGTATGCCCTCCCTGGGATTCTTGAAATCCCTTGGATCTCTGAAACACCCTAGATGAGAGAAGGCTTGGAATTTTGGATCTCGGAAGTGGCTCAATCTCATATTGTTAGGCATTAAGTCTGAGTTAGGTTGCTCGGATGTAGCTGGGGTTTTCTGATGTATTTTTAATTCCAGTTTATTTCTTGTGGGGCTGTAATAACTTGTATAAACTCGGGGAACTTAGTAAAAAAGGGGGATGGGATTTACTTTCTTCACCAAGGGTAGAGATCCTGCCTATAGGTTTAAATTTTCTTTTATTTTTGCTAACGTACCTAGAGATCCTTCCTATAGGTTCAAATTTTCTTTTATTTCGGCAAACGCACCTAGAAATCATGCCTATAGATTTTTAAACTTTAATTTCTACAAAACTTACACCTAGAAATCATGCTCATAGGTTTAATATTTAATTCATGCAAACATGCATAGATGCCCTGCATATAGGTTAGTTCCTAATTGTTCCGCAATTTCATATAAAACATGGTCTACCAAACGACTATATTTTGCAAATGACATTAGGCAAACTATTTGTAGATAAATAATAATAAAAGCTGCATGTAGAAGCCATGCTCCTAGGATGTTGTTAATATCTAAAGGGTGTCCAAATCATTATTCATATAGAAAGCATGCCTATAGGAAGTATCGAATCTAAATAGAGATAATACTAGTTGTTAAACTCATATTGTCCCGTTAAAATCAGTAACCCCTATTAGTTTGTGCATCTATTTTCTAAAATCAGTATAAGTCGCATTTAGTTCTAATTAACACTTAAGTAAATCAGATCAGTTTCAAACAACTATATTCGAGTATGCCTAATGTAGGCTTTTCGCCTAAAAGAATGCATTGAACCAGTCCACTCGTCGCTTTACTTAAATAAGACCAAAATCAGTACATGAAAGACATGCTAAACTCTGTGTTTTTGATGATTTATGGAGGCATATTTGAGCCTTGCTCGCAAGTCTGTATCCTATTTCTGTCTGCAACTATTTGTTTTGGTTGACGCCTTAGCATTTTATGCTTTGGAACCTCTAAAAGCCCTAAGCCCCCTTCCCTTTAGGATTAGTAGACCATTTCCCTCTGGGACTAATAGGATGGGGACGGGTAGTAGCATGCAATAAGTAAGCGATAGCATTCTGTGCTCTAATACCTTAAACGGGGTGGGAAGGGTAGACATGGAGATGATGATTACACGATAATACTATGCGTACAATTGGGTACCGGTGTTGTGCGAATGATCCATGTAATGTATAAACCTAGGACCCCCCTCCCTCTTTATTAGTTTAATAATCTTCAGATTTCTAAAGGCTATTTCAACTTCTGTTTCTTACATTTCTTTTTAAGTTGTTTGCACCAATTGTTTGACCCTTTACTTGCGTATCTCTTTTTTACAAAACTGCTTCCTTCCTGAATTTCAGCACTCCTTTTATGCTTCTTATTTGCAATACTTGCTTGTTTATTCATGTTTGCATTTAAAGTCACAATTGTAGCATGGCGGGAACCACATTAGTGGATCTTGAGGGGTGCCTAACACCTTCCCTTCGAGATAATTTCGAGCCCTTACCCAAAGTCTGGTTTTCATCTTTAATTCTTCTAAAAAAAGTATCCTAATGCACTATAATCATTAGGTGGCGACTCTCCAAAAATCCAAAACCCAATTCCCAAACGGGAATAGAGTTGTCTTCCCAAATGTTGTAAACCCGATTCCGATTCCGCGAGGAAAAGGGGGGCGTCGATAGTTTTTCAGATGACCGAGTTTTTATTCCTTTGCTAAGTTCCTGTAAAACAAGTTTACTTCTAAGAACATGGTTCATCAAATAGTCCTCTTTAAGAAAATTGGCATTTGTGATAACAAGTACCTTCTTTTCTTTAGGACAATAGAATAAACCACCTTTCGTCCCTTTTGGATAACCCACAATCACACATACATCCGTTCTCGCCTCCAATTTATTTATTTTCCCTTTTAGCACATGAGTCGGAGAACCCAAATTCGAATATGCCTCAGACTAGGCTTGCTCCCTGTCCACAATTCTATAATGGTCAAAGGTACTAACTTTGAAGGAACCAAATTCAGAATGTTATTTGGTGTTTCTAAGGCATGTCCTCAAAAGGACAAAGGCAAACTGGAATAACTCATCATTGATCTAACTATTTCCATAAGAGTCATATTTCTTATTTCAGCTACACCATTTTGTTTTGGAGTTCTAGGTGCAGATAATTGAGATGAATTCCACATTCTAATAAATAACTAATGAATTCTGCAGAGAGGTACTCTCCACCACGATCAGATCGAAGTGTCATGATATATTTATTATGTCGGTCTCTATCTTAAATTATTTGAACTTTTCAAAACATTCAAACTTTCAATGCAACAAATAAATATATCCATAGTTTGAGTAATCATCTGTGAAAGTCACAAAATATTCAAAACCACCTCTTGCTTGGACATTCATTGGATCACACAAATCAGAATGAATTAACTTTAATTTATCACTTATTCGTATTTCCTTTTGAGGGAAAATTTAGTTTTGTCATTTTTCCTTCTAAACAAGATTCACAAGTTGGTAGTGCCTCCACTTTTAATGAATTTAAAGGTCCATCCATAACAGCCACTGAAATTCTATTTAGATGTATATGATCCAAACGCATGTTCCATAAATGTGTTTCATTCAATTTAGAAGAACGTTTTCTCTTATTTGGTAAATCAATATAATTCAGTTCTTTAGGTTGTAACGGTTTAGGAATAGATACAAAAACAAAAAGACCATTAATCGATATAGCTGAAGAGAGATAACATTTATTATGACTAATAATACATTTATCAATATCATGAAAATTAAAGTCATAACCATCTCTCATAGCGCTGGAAACCAAAATTAAATTCCTTCTAATGGGAGGTACATATAATGTGTCCTTTAAATCTAATATTATATCACTATCCATCAAAAGGCTAATATTTCCTAATGCTAAAGCTGGTGCTGCCGAACCATCTACTTGATAAACATTGATTCTCCTCTACTTAGCCGCCGCGTTACCTGAAACCCTTGCAAATAAGTGAAGACATGATTAGTGGCCCCCGAACTACACACCATGACATTGTAGAAACAACCGTTAAAAGAGTGACAAGTAGATATAAATCACCTGGTTTATTATTCAGCTTGACAAGATAAGCTGGACACTGCTGCTTATGATGCCTAGGCTCTTTCGTAATGACTCGGCCAGTCGTTTTGAGAGTTATAGCCCTAATCCCCTTTTAACTATTTCCCCCATATCTTTTTTCCGCTTATGTGAATTTCTGGGAGTTTTGTTTTGGTTTTTGGAGTGTTTTAGGACACTTAGTACATAAACGGAGGTTTAAGTCTTAGGATTTGGACCTTAGTCGGAACTCTAAAGATGACTCCAGAATGAGTTTTGTCGGTTCCATTAGCTCCATTGATGATTTTGGACTTCGGGGCATGTTCGAATTGGGTTTTGGATGTCTATAGCTGATTTAGGCTTGTAATGGCGAAAGTCAAATCTTGGAAATTTTGATCGGCAGTGGACTTTTTTATATCGGTTTTAGAATCCAATTCCGAAAGTTGGAGTAGGTCTGTAATATTGAATATGACTTGGAGGGCTATTTGTGATTTTAGCATTGTTTGATGTGATTTAAGGGCTCGACTAAGTTTGCATAGTGTTTTAGGATTGGTTGGTATGTTTGGTTGAAGTCTCAGAAACCTTGAATGAGTTTTGAGTGCTTAACTGATCATTTTTGAAGTTAGGAAAGTAGCAAATTTGCAGGTATTTGTGTTTTTAAAAACTTTCTTAAACGCGTTCGCGAGAGAGGTCTCACATTCGCGTAGGGCATCTAGGAGGCCAGCTGGTTTGTTCTTCGTGTCAGTATGTTGTTCATGTGTTTACGAAGATATGGAACATTAAGGCAACACTTTCATGACATGGATCTCGCATTCCCGTAGAGTCAACGGTTAGATGGGTTCCAGGCAAAATAGCCTACGCATTCGTGATGAGTGTCCCACGTTCGCGTAGGGTCAGGCAATGTGAGATTTGTATTCACGACCAGTGCATCATGTTTATGATGAGTGTTTTTAGGACTGAAGAAACTTGTGCTTCGCAAACTTTAGGCTTTGATCACGTTCGTGAAGAAGGAATTATCTGGAAATATATAAGATTTCAGAAACGAGGGTTTGACCATTTTTATCAAAACATGAGTTTGGGAGCTCGAATTTGGATGAGATTTTGAGGGATTTTAAGAGATAATAATTGGGTAATTATTCTATACTTATTTTTGGTTATATCCCACTAATCATTAATTTTATCATTTAATTTCAGATTTGGGGTGAAAATTTTAGGAAAATGGAAAGAAGTTCTTCAACCAAGATTTTGGGTTTTGATTAGGATTTTGACATCGGATTTGGATAATTTTGTATGAGTGAACTCGTGAGTGAATGGGTGTTTATATTATGTGACTTTTACCCTTTTCCGAGACGTGGGTCCGGGAAGGTTTTTTGAGCGATATTCCAATTTCTTACTTTAGATTTCATTTCGTTAGCTAGATTAATTCCTTTTAGTTATATTTGTGTTATATAATTGATTTTGGCTAGATTTGAGCCATTCGGGGTTGGATATTCATAGAAAGAGCATAGTTGCAGATTGATTTGAGCCTGATTCGAGGTAAGTGGCTTGCCTAACCTTGTGCAAGGACCTCCCTTTAGGATTTAGTATTGTTTTTGATATATGAGAACCATGTACATGAGGTGAAGAGTGCATACATGAGCTATTTTTTGTAAAAATCCATTTTCATTCAGTAAAAACCCGTTTCACTTTAATTGAGCTACACTAGCCTATGTAATTATCCTATTTAGTTTCGAACATGTCTATGTGTCTTAATTGCTTATCTGAACTCTGTGCAACATGCTTAGTGAATTCCCTTGTTCTTACTTGACTTGTTCTAAGTCTAATTGTAGGATTTCGTGTTGTAGCTGTATTTTTAATATTTAACTTGTGTATTTACTTTTGGGACTACAGAACGGTATTCCGGGAGATCCCTCTACATATCTACTTTTGGGACTACGGAACGGTATTCCAAGAGATCCCCCTGCATAATACTTAGGGACTACGGAATAGAATTCCAGGAGATCCCACTATCTTGTATATTTACTTCGGGACTACAGAATGGTATTCCGGGATATCTCCCTGCACATTTATGTTTAGGACTACAAGAAGGTATCTCGGGAGATCCCTTGTCGTTATCTCTGTGTATTGTACCATTATCTTTCTGTGTTTCTTTCCGATTAAACTTTAATATTTATTTTATTATGGTATTATGTTCCATCTTATTATTTTATATATATCAGTAGGGTCCTAACCTGACTTCGTCACTACGTGACTGAGGTCAGTCTTGGCACTTACGGGGTACGTTATGGTGTACTCATGCCATTTCCTACATATATTTTTTGTCTGCAGATCTAGGTACCTCCTACCAGCCTTGTTTGATAAGCGAAACAACTCTAAAGATTTCAAGGTCTATTTACCGTGTTAGTATACCCTAGAGTCCCTTTCTATTCTTCCTATGTCAAGCACTTCTTGTATTTTTATGTTGTTAGACTTACGAGTATAGAGACACTTTTTTTCTTTTTGTAGTTTAAGACTCATGTGTACGTCCAGTGTTGGTTATTCAATGTGCCGAGCAATATTATTATTGGTTATTCAACATCTATTCATTTAGCTATTTAGTTTTTTTCCATTATTTATGTTTACACAATCTATTAGG
Source organism: Nicotiana glauca (assembly GCA_026770625.1). Lineage (NCBI taxonomy): Eukaryota > Viridiplantae > Streptophyta > Magnoliopsida > Solanales > Solanaceae > Nicotiana > Nicotiana glauca. Next base: position 58,312 of record MU683837.1, read on the forward strand.
CTTACCTAGCCATAGAGACAAGGTGTCGCAATGACATGTCTGGGAAGGAGTCGTGAGTCTCAATCAGGTTTATTAGAGTCTCATGGGTCGGTATGGAGACGTCTATACTTAACTTCAAAAGGATATGGAACTGTTAGGAAATTTTCACTTTTTTGATTCCTTGTCATGCAAAACTGCTGACTTCAAAAATCTAAACTCTGTCTTATATTCTCTTACAGATGGTGAGTACTCGTGTAATCGGAGATGACCAAGTACTTGTGTGCCTTGCTAGAGCTTCCAAAAGCCGAAGCGGGGTAGACAATAACGACGCCCACGTGGTGCAGCCAGAGCATCCGAGCGAGCTGCCATAGAGGAGCCACATGTAGCTCCGGTCGGAGCCACATGTAGCTCCGGTCGGAGCGTAGGTACCTAACACACCTACTACTACTACACCAGCTTTTTAGGAGACCCTTACACATTTCCTGAGCATGTTCGGTACTCTAGCTCAGACAGGGTTCATTCCCTTTGCTCCAGCGCCACATCTTAGGTCGGGGGAGTAGCACAGACTCTCACTGCCCGCACCCTAGAGAAGCGGGTTTAGGCTGATCAGATTCCAGAGGTTATACTGGTGCCACCTGTAGCCTAGTTCATCCCGAGGGTAGGCAGCAGTTTTATAGGAGGAGGAGTGTAGGCTTGAGAGGTACAAAAAGTACGACCCTCAAGCATTCAGTGTCCTAGCATTAGAGGATGCTCAAGGATTCCATGAGGAATTCCACCGTATCCTCCGTACTATGGGCATAGCAGAGTCGAGTGGGGGTTTTTTTTACTGCATTTAAGCTTAGAGGAGCAGCCTGTCTATGGTGCGTGCTTATTAGTTGGATTTTCCGGCTAAGGAAGCTTCACTTACGTAGACTCAGTTCTCAGACATGTTTTTTAGGGAGAATGTCCCTCAGAGCCTCAGGGTCACATGGCACATGAAGTTTAAGCAGTTGCGCCAGGGTGCTATGATTGTGTAAGAATATGCAATTCGTTTCAGTGATTTGGCTAGACATGTATCGGCCTTGGTATCTACTACTTGAGAGACGATCCGCCAATTTATTGAGGGTTCCATCCCAACATCAGGACTAGCATAGACCAAGAGCTAGAGACAGGTATTTCATTTTAGTAGGTTGTGAGTATTGCTAGGAGAGTAGAGTGCATGCTTGCTTGGGGGAGATAGGAGGGAGAGGCCAAGAGGTCTCGACAGTCTGGCCATTATTCTAGTACGCGTCCCCCAGTTGCAGTTCCACATGGCAAAGGCTATGTGATTTGCCCTATTCATTGAGCTCTTCCAGCCACCAGTAGTATTCCAGCTCCTCCTAGACCCTAGGAGCCTTACATGCACCACCAATATCTAGTGTACCTCCTGCACGGGGTGCTTTGAGTGATCAGTCTAGCACACCTGGCTCGAGTCAGTCACAATAGCCATGCCCTCCTAAAGCTTGTTTTGAATGTGGCGACACTCTCCATACGGTGAGTAGTTGCCCTAAACATAGGAGGGGTGCACCTCCACAGACTTATCAGCCATATCATGCCCCATAGGGTTCCTAGGCTATGATTACAGCACCAGCTACCACTCCACATGCTCAACCAGCTCGTGGTGGAGGTTGGGAAGGTAGAGGTTGCCCTAGAGGGGGAGGCCAGGCTTGATACTATGACCTTCTTGCTCGTACAAAGGCAATTTCTTCTGATTCTATCATTATATGTATTGTTCCGATCTATAATAGACATGCATTGGTTTCGATCCAAGATCCACTTATTATTATGTGATATCTTATTTTTCCCCACACTTGGGCGTATCTCGGGATTCTTTGAGTTCAACTATTTATGTGTCTACTCCTATAGGAGATTCTCTTGCTATGGACCGCATGTATCAGTCGTGTTTGATTACTCTTAGTGGTTTTAAGACTACAGCCGATTTATTACAGCTTAACATAGTAGACTTTGATGTCATCTTGGGCATGGACTGGTTGTCACCCCATTATGCTATTCTTGATTATCATGCCAAGACCGTGATGCTGGCTATTCCAGGTGTACCGCGATTAGAGTGGAGGGGTACGTTAGATTACACTCCCAACAGAGTTCTTTCATTTCTTAAAGCTCAACGGATGGTTGAGAAGGAGTGTGATGCATATCTAGATTATGTGACAGATGTTAGTATTGATATCCTTACAGTTTAGTCAGTCCCAATAGTAAAAGATTTCCCTAATGCATTTCCAGCTGATCTTTCGGGCATACTACCCGACAAAGATATCGACTTTGGTATTGATTTGTTGCTGGGCACTCAGCCCATCTCTAAACCTTCATATCCTATGTCCCTTCCTGAGTTGAAGGAATAATTATAGGAATTTCTTAATAAGGGCTTCATCCGGCACAATGTGTTACCTTGGCGTGCTCCTATCTTATTTGTGAATAAAATGGATGGTTCTATGCGTATATGTATTGATTATCGCCACTTAAACACAGTCACAGTGAAGAACAAGTATCATATTCCTCGTATTAATGACCTATTTGATCAGTTATATGGTGCAAGTGTACTTTCCAAGATTGACTTACGTTCAGGTTATAATCAGATAAAGATTTGGGAACTAGATATCCTAAAGACTGCTTTCAGGACTCGGTATGGTCATTACGAGTTCCATGTGATGTCTTATGGGCTGACCAATTCCCTAGCAACATTTATGCATTTGATGCACAATGTATTTTGGTCATATCTTGACTCATTCGTCATTGTCTTTATTGGAGACATTTGGGTGTAATCCCGGAGTCGAGAGGATTATGAACAACACCTAAGGACTTTGCTTTAGACCTTGAGAGTAAGGAAGTTAGATGCAAAGTTTTCAAAATATGAGTTCTGGTTGGATTCAATGGCATTTTTGGTTGATGGTGTGTCGAGTGATGGGATCAAGGTAGATCCGAAGAAGGTGGAGGTAGTGTAGAGTCCAGACCGTCCTTAGCTATAGAAATTCGAAGCTTTCTTGGCTTGGCGGTGTATTACAATCGATTTTTTGAGGGATTCTTATTAATTGCAGCACCTATGACCCGGTACTCCGTTCAGGTGAATGGAGGAGTGTGAGGAGAGCTTTAAAAAGCTCAATACAGCTTTGATTACAGTCCAGTATTGGTATTGCCTACTGGTTCAGGATCTTACATTGTTAACTGTGATACATTGAGCATTGGCCTCGATGCGATATTGATACAAGACCGTAGGGTGATTGCCTATATGTCTAGAGAGCTGAAGGTGCATGAAAAGAACTATCCTGTCCATGACCTAGAGTTAGTACCTATTGTTCATTCCTTGATGCTTTGGAGGCACTATTTGTATGGTGTCCCTTGTGAGATATACGCTGATCATCGGAGTTAGAAGCATCGGTTCAAGCAGAAGGATCTCAATCTACGTCAGTGGAGGTAGTTGGAATTGCTTAAGGATTATGATATCACCATTTTGTACCATCGCAAGAAGTCCAATGTGGTGGCCGATGCCTAGATTCGTAGGGCGGGGAGTTTAGCATACTTGCCAACAATAGAGAGGCCATTAGCACTGGATGTTCAGGCCTTTGCCAAACAGTTTGTTAGATTGGATATTTCTGAGCCGAGTTGAGCTTTGGCTTGTGTGGTCTCCCAGCCTTCTCTTTATGATCGTATCAGAGAGCGTCAGTAAGATGACCCCCTCCTGCTTGTCCTTAATGACACGGTTCAATATGGTTATTCTAAGGATCTCACTACTGGGGAGGTTGCATGCCTGCAATAAGATATATGAAATGGGAGTGGGTGTCATGCCGCCACGGAGATATATGAAATGGGATCGGGTTGCGTGTCTACAACAAGATATATGAAATGGGATCGGGTGGTACACCACCACAGTAATATATGAAATGGGATTGGGTTGCATGCCTGCAATGAGAAAGAAAAGAAAGTGAATATTGTGCTTACTTTTCCTTGTTCTTGTTGGTAATTGAATTATGGTTTTCTTTACACTCCTCTATTGGTATTCTGTAGTTATCTGATACTCCCCGTAGCATGCTTTCCCCCTCCCATCTTTACATTGAATATCTTCTTTTATTTTTCATTGCATATGATTTAACTACACATATTTATTTGATAGTCTGGTCTTAGCCTCGTCGCAACTTCTCCGAGGTTAGGCTAGGCACTTACCAGCACATGGGGTCGGTTGTGCTGATACTACACTATTTACTGTGTGCAGATACATCTATCGGAGCATTTGGACCATATTAGGGTTGCTGCCTTCAGTCCAACAGGAGACCCGAGGTAGTACTGCAGACGTCTACAGGCCTTGGCGTCGCCTTCTATCATTTCTTTCTATTTTTACTTATTCAGAGACAAATTTGTGTATTTCTGTTTAGACATTAGTTTTAGTTTTCTTAGACAGTATGTGAAATTGTGAAACCAAATTTTGGGTAGAGATGTATTTAGACTTTCGCAGTTTTTATTAAGTTAAATTATTAGATTTCGTCTTCCGTATTGTTATTGATATTATTATTTCTATAATTTTGATATGTTGTTTTGAAATTATAAGGACTTAAAGACTTGAAAAGGGTAATTAAATCGGAATAGTTGGCTTTCCTAGCTTTCACTAGTAGGCGGTATCATGACTCCCGAGGGTGGGAAATCCGGGTTGTGATAAGTTAGTATTAGAGCTATAGGTTACTTAAGTCTCACAATTCACGAAAAATCTTAGTAAAGTCTGTGGGATCGGTACAGAGACGTTTGTATTTATCCCCCAAAGGAAACAAAGTTAGGAAAAAACTTCACATTCATTCTTTCCTGTCGTGCGGTTTGGTTTCTCAATGCTAATTGAATTTCTACTCTGTTCTTTCGTAGATAACGAGAACACACGCGTCCTCATCCACTGATCTACTGTGTGAGCCCCCAGCAGTAGCTTCCACAAGGGGCAGAGGGTGAGGCCGAGTCCATGCTAGAGGCCGAGGCAGTGGCAGAGCTCAGCCCGGAGCATCAGCACCAGTGGTGGAGCATCAAGTTGAGTTTGATGATGAGGTTCTAGCCCAGGCAGTTTTGGTAGGCACAACTCAGGTTCCAGAGGGGTTCATTGCTATGCCAGTACTCCAGGATGCTCTGGTACATCTAGTGGACCTTATGGAGAGTGTCACCCGAGCAGGCTTGCTTCCTGTAGTACCAACCATCTCTCAAGCTAGAGGAGGAGCCCAGACTCTTGTTACTTGCACTCTGGAGCAGATGGATCCCTAGTTTCAGACTCTAGCAGCTCAACCAGTTGGAGCAGTTTAGCCGGGAGTGGTAGCTCAGAGCATTGATGGACCAGCTATGTCTGCTGATGCTTTGTAGATATTGGACATGTTTACCAAGCTCTTCACTACCACTTTTAGTGGTGCATCTTCAGAGGATCCCCAGGATTATTTAGACAGCTTTTATGAGGTTCTTAGGAACATGGGGATAGTGGAGACAAATGGGGTCGACTTTGCTGATTTTCGCTTATCTGGATCCGCCAAGACTTACTAGAGATATTATTGTTTGGATAGACCAGTTGGGTCACCAGCTTTGACTTGGGATCAGTTGTTCTCAGCTATTTCTAGAGAAGTTTCTTCTTATCACTCAGAGGGAGAACTATCGGAGGCAGTTTGAGTGTCTCCAGCAAGGTTCTATAACTGTTACTCAGTATAAGACCAGGTTTATTGATTTGGCCCGTCATGCTCTTCTTATACTTCCCACTGAGAGAGAGAGAGTGAGAGAGTTAGGAGGCTTATTGAGGGACTTGTTCAGCATATTCGACTTTAGATGGCTAAGGAGACGGGGAGCGAGATTTTCTTCCAGGATGCGGTCATTGTGGCCAGGAGAGTTGAGATGGTTCTATCACAGGGGGTGGCCAGACGTCTGACAAGAGACCTCATTATTCAGGTAGTTTTAGTGGTGCCTCGTCTGGAGGCAGGGATTCTTTTTATAGAGACCATCCTTCCAGGCCATTTCATTCAGCACTATAGGCTTCTCACGGTGCCCCAGGTGGTTGTGGTTCTCACATGCAGTATTCTGATCAACAGTCTTATGGTGCATTGTTGGCTCCTATCAGTGCACCTCCACGTCACAACTTTCAGGGTCTTCAATTCCAGTAGCTGAAGGCTTGTTTTACTTGTGGCAACACTAGGCATATTGCTAGATTTTGCCCTCGAGCACCAAGCAGTTCTCAGCACCAGGGTTCCCATGTCATGGTTCTTGTACTGAGTGTTCCACCGCCCTCTAAGCCAACTAGAGGTAGAGGTAGGGGTGCTAGAGGTAGAGGTAAAGGTATTAGAGGTTGAGGTCAGGCAGCTAGATGTGGAGGCAACTAGCAGGAGGCTGTCCCAGAGATGTAGTTCAGCATGGTGGGGCCCAACCCCGATGTTATTCTCTCCCAGCCAGGCCTGAGGCTGAGGCTTCCGATGTAGTCATAACAGGTACTGTTCTAGTTTGTAGTAGGGATGCTTCAGTGCTTTTTGATCTAGGGTCTACATACTCCTATGTGTCATCTTATTTCGCAGCGTATTTGATCATTCCTAGTGATTTTTTGAGTGCTGCTGTATATTTGTCTACACTATTGGGTTATTCTATTATGGTAGATCGTGTTCATTGTTCTTGTATAGTTGTGATTGGGGGTCTTGAGACCCGAGTAGACTTATTACACTTGGATATGGTTGATTTTGATGTCATATAGGGTATGGACTGGTTATCACCTTACCATGCTATCTTGGACTGTCATGCCAAAACTGTGACCTTAGAATTATCGGGGTTGCCTTGTTTAGAGTGGAGAGGGACTCTTGGTCATTCTACCCATAGCGTTATATCATATATGAAGGCTACATGTATGGTCGAGAAGGGGTGTTTGGCCTATTTAGCATACGTCCGTGATTCTAGTGCTGAGGTTCCTTCTATGGATTATGTGCCTATTGTTTATGAGTTTCTTGAGGTTTTTCCTTCAAACTTGCCAGATATGCCACCCGAGAGGGATACTGACTTATGCATTTATTTGGCTCCGGCAATCATCCCATTTCTATTCCGCCGTATCGTATGGCCCCACCTGAGTTGAATAAATTAAAAGAGCAGTTGCAAGACCTGTTTGATAAGGGGTTTATTAGACCTAGTGTCTCGCCTTGGGGTGCGCTGGTATTGTTTATTAAGAAAAAGGATGGATCGATAAGAATATGTATAGATTACCGGCAATTGAACAAGTTTACAATCAAGAATAAGTATCCATTTCCGAGGATTGATGATTTGTTTGATCAGCTTCAGGATGCCAAAATATTTTTGAAAATTGACTTGGGATCTAGCTACCATCAGTTGAGGATTATTGCATCCGATGTCCCCAAGACAGCTTTCCGCATCGGTATGGGCATTATGAGTTCTTTGTGATGTCATTTATGTTGACAAATGCCCCAATAGGTTTTATGGATTTGATGAACCGAGTGTTCAAGACTTACTTGGATTCGTTCATGATAGTCTTCATTAATGATATTTTGATTTATTCCTGCAGCCGGGATGAGCATGAACAGCATTTGAGAGTTGTTCTTAAGACCTTGAGAGATAGCCAATTATATGATAAGTTTTCAAAGTGCGAGTTTTGGTTGGGATCAATTTCTTTCTTGGGTCACATCGTGTCAGCAGAGGGTATTTAGGTAGATCCGAAGAAGATAGAGGCAGTCAAGGATTGGCCTAGACCCGCATCAGCTATAGAGATCAAGAGTTTCTTGGGTTTGGCGGGCTATTATCATTGATTTGTGGAGGGGTTTTCATCTATAGCATCCCCTATGACCATGTTGACCCAGAAGGGTGCCCAGTTCAGATGGTCGGATGAGTGTGAGGCGAGCTTTCAGAAGCTCAAATCAGCTTTGACTACGGCACCGGTGTTGGTTTTGCCCACAGATTTAGGGCCATATACAGTTTATTGTGATGCATATCATATTGGACTTGGTGTGGTGTTGAAGCATTATAGAAATGTTATTGCTTATGATTTGCGTCAGTTGAAGATTCATGAGATGAACTATCCAATTCATGATTTGGAGTTAGCAGCCATTGTTAATGCATTGAAGTTCTGGAGGCATTATCTGTATGGCATGGCATCTGAGCTGTTCACGGATCACAAGACTCTACAATATTTGTTCAAGCAAAAATGAGCTAAATTTAATGCAGAGAAGGTGGTTGGAGCTATTGAAAGACTATGATATCACCATTTTATACCATCCGGGAAACGCCAATGTGGTGGCTGATGCTTTGAGTAGGAAGTAAACTAGTATGGGTAGTCTTGCATATATTTCGATCGGTGAGAGACCACTTGCTTTGGATGTTCAGGCATTGGACAATAAGTTCGTGAGGTTGGATATTTCTTAGCGCAGCCGTGTATTAGCTTGCATAATTGCTAGTTCTTCTTAATTGGAGCATATTCGAGATCGGCAGTATGATGATCCTCATTTGTGTGTCCTTAGGGACATGGTGTAGCTTGGTGGTGCCAGGTAGGTTACATTAGGAGATGATGGGTTTTTGAGGCTGTAGGGTCGAGTTTGTCTGCCTAATATAGTTAGGCTTCGAGAGTTGATTTTAGAGGAGGCCCATAGTTCCCGGTACTCTATTCATCCGGGCACTGCTAAGATGTATCAGGATTTGTGGTAGGATTATTGTTGGGGGAGGATGAAGAAGGATATTGTTGTATATATGGCTTGGTGTTTGAACTGTCAGCAGGTAAAGTACGTGCATCAGAGGCCTGGTGGTTTGCTTTAGAGGATTGAGCTTCCCGAGTGGAAGTGGGAGTGTATCACTATGGCCTTTGTTGTTGGACTACCACGGACTCAGAGGAAGTTCGATGCAGTGTGGGTTATTATTGATAGGCTGACCAAGTCAACACATTTCATTCCTATGGCAATCTCCTATTCATCTAAAGAGGTTAGCTGAGATCTATATTCAGGAGATTGTTCGTCTTCATGGTGTGCCTGTGTCTATCATTTTTGATCAAGGTACACAGTTTATCTCGCATTTCTAGTGAGCAGTTCAGCGTGAGTTGGGCATACGGGTTGAGTTGAGCATAATATTCCATCCTCGGACGGACGGGCAGTCTGAGCATACTATTCAGATTTTAGAGGATATGCTCCGAGTTTGTGTTATTGACTTTGGAGGATTGTGGGATCAATTTTTTCCTTTAGCGAAGTTTTCCTACAACAATAGTTACCAGTCAAGCATTCAGATAGCTCCTTCTGAGGCTTTTATATGGTAAGTGGTATCGATCATCGGTTTGGTGGTTTGAGCTGGGAGAGGCTCGGTTGTTAGGTACGGACATAGTGCAGGATGCCTTGGACAAGGTTAGGATTATTTAGGATAGGCTTTGTACATCTCAGTCCAGGTAGAAGAGTTATGCCAATCGTAAGGTTCGTGATGTATCAGTCATGGTTGGCGAGTGAGTGTTGCTTCGGGCGTAATGAGATTTTGAAAGTAGGCAATCTTAGCCCTAGATTCATTGGCCCATTTGAGATTCATGATCTAGTGGTAGAGGTGGCTTATAAACTTGGGTTGCCGTCGATTTTATCATCCGTGTATCCATTGTTTCATGTGTCCATGTTGCGGAAGTATCATGGTGATCCATCTCACGTGTTAGACTTTAGCACAGTCTAATTGGACAAGGACTTGTCATATGAGGAGGAGACGATAGTTATTCTAGACAGACAGGTTTGTCAGTTGAGATTGAAAAGTTTCTCTTCTTTTCGTGTTCAATGGAGTGTTCAGCATGCTGAGGCATCAACCTAGGAGTTCGAATCAGATATGCGGAGCCGTTATCCCCATCATTTCCCCCACTCACCTACTTCTTTCTTATATCCATTCGAGGATGAACGATTATTTTAGATGTGGAGGATGTGATGACCCATGGTCATCACTTGATTTGAAAGTAAATTTTGTGTGTCGGGACCTTAGAAGCCTCCTTTTTCTTCACCTCAATTTTCATGCACGGTCTGAGCGTATATCCGGAATGCTTTTATGTGAAAATGTGATGAAAATGTTAATTTGGCCTTTAAAATTTAATTTAAGTTGACTTCGGTCAACATTTTAGATAAAAAGAGTCGAACCTGTGATTTGACAATCTCGGAGGGTCCGTAGGAAAATATGGGACTTGGACATATGCCCGGAATAGAATTCCGAGGTCCCAAGCCCGAGAGATGAATTTTTGAAGAAAATTGTTTAACTGAAATTTTACGAGTTTTTTAAAATTTGAATGTATTTGAAATTGATGGTATCGGGCCTGTATCTTGGTTCCGGATCCCGGTATAGGTCTTACATGTTGTTTAGATTGATCACTTAAAATTTGGTAAGAAACGGACTTGAAATGACGCGAATCGGACCCTCAGTTGTGAAATTCGAAACTTAAGTGTTCTTGAGATTTTCCTTTGATTTTGATGCTACATTCTTTGTTAAAGGTGTTAATTTGGTGATTTGATCGCACGAATAAGTCCATATGATATTTTTTGGTTAGTGCATGTTTGGTTTGGAGCCTCGAGGGCTCGGGTGAGTTTGGGGATGTTTTTACACTTAGAACAGTTGCAGGTTTTGCTATCTCATGTGCACATAGATTTTGTTTTTCGCGTTCACGTGGCTGCACTCGCGAACGTGTAAAGCAAACTTCCTTAGGTGTAAGTTTTTTCTTCGTGAACGCGGAGCTTAGAAAGCGAACGCGAAACTATGGGGGGGGGGGGGGTTATGCGAACACGTTCTGGCCCTCATGAACGCGTAAGGTTAGTGGCCTGGGGAGGGATTTCCAATCTGTTCTACGCGAACGCGGCCACCTGACCGCAAATGCGAAGGCTTTAGGAGATGAAGCTCCGCGAACGTTAGCCTTTGAATGTGGACCTTTGAACGCGAATGTGATGGTCATCTGAGACTGACTCATCATGAATGCGACAGGCCTATCTTGAATGCGATGAAGGCCCGCCCAGTCATTTTTTAAATAGTAGCGAAAATGGGCAGAACCCATTTACTTCATATTTTCAAAACTAGAGAGCATTGAGGCGATTTTCAAGATACATGTTCTTCCCTAAAGCATTGCTATATGATTCTAAATCTTTTTCTTTCGATTTCCCAGTGCATTTCATCAATTTTTATCAAAAAATCTAGGGTTTTTATGGGAGAAATTAGAAATCTGGGTAGAGTTAGGGTTGTTTGAATAATTGGGATTTAGACCTCATTTTGGGGCCGGATTTTAAAACTAATTACATATTTTGGCTTGTGGGTGAATGAGTGATTAGGTTTTGGTCTGAACCTCGAGTTTCGACCAAGCGACCCTGGGGTCGATTTATGACTTTTTGGGGGAAATGATAGAAACCCTATAATTAAGCATTGGGTATGAGTTCTTTAGCATTTTTTGATGTTGTTAAATTAATTTGGACTAGATACAAGTAATTTGGAGTCAATTCTAAAGGAAAAGCGGTGTTTGAGGCTTGAGTTGGCCGTGAAAGTTTGAGGTAAGTGTTTTGTCTAACCTTAGTTTGAGGGATTAGGAGTTGTGTCTTATTTTTTATGTGTTAATTGTGGAGTACAACGTATAGGCATGGTAACAAGTATCTATACGTCGGTGTCAAGTATACCACTAAGTCTCGTATTGTAATTTTTGTGACTCCATTGTATTTGTTCATGCTTAATATGTTGATTATCATTGTTGGTTCCCTTGCTGGGATGTTAAGGTCTATGATATTGTCTCCCTTGCCGGGATGTTATTGTTATGACATTGTTTCCCTTGCCGGGATGTTATTGTTTATGATATTGTCACCCTTGCCGAGATATTATTGTTATAATCTTGTTCCCATGTCGGAATTTTTTTGTGATTGATGTTGATTTAAAAATGGGATCGGGTTGCACGCCTGCAAAAAGATATATAAAATGGGAACGGGTGACACGCTGATATGGTGATATTTGAAATGGGATCGAGTTGCACACCTGCAACAAGACATATGAAATGGGAGCGGGTGACATGCTGCCACGGAGATATATGAAATGGGATCGTGTCGCACGCCTATAACAAGATATATGAAATGGGATCGAGTTGCACGCCTGCAACAAGAAAGAAAAGAAAGTGAATATTGTGCTTGTTTTTCCTTGTTCTTGTTGGTAATTGGATTATGGTTTTCTTTGCACTCCTCTGTTAGTATTCTGTAGTTATTTGATAATCCCGGCAGCATGCTTTCCGCCTCCCATCTTTACGGTAAATATCTGCTTTTATTTTCCGTTGCATATGATTTAACTGTACAGGTTTATTTGGTAGTCTGGTCCTAGCCTCGTCACTACTTCGCCGAGGTTAGGCTAGGCACTTACCAGCACATGGGGTCGGTTGTGCTGATACTACACTCTGCACTGTGTGCAAATACTGATACTAGAGTGTTTGGACCGCATTGAGGTTGCTGCCTTCAGTCCAACAGGCGACCCGAGGTAGTCCGGCAGACGTCCGCGACTTGGCGTCCATTCTATCTTTCTATTTTTACTTATTTTAGAGACATATTCATTTATTTCTATTTAGACTTTATTTGTTGTATTCTTAGACAGTCTGTGAAATTGTGACACCAAATTCTGGGTAGAGATGTATTTAAACTTTCGCATTTTGTGTTAAGTTAAATTATCAGATTTCATCTTCTGCATTGTTATTGATATTATTATTTCTGCTGTTTTGATGTTGTTTCGAAATTATAAGGACTGAAAGACTTGAAATGGATAAATAATTCACAATAGTTGTCTTACCTAGCTTTCACTAGTATGCGCCATAATGACTCCCAAGGGTGAGAATTCCGGGTTGTGACAGACCTCCAGTTCATTCAGAAGATTCATCATCTTCAAAACATGTTCCCTAATAGATGAATCTTCCACCATTTTAGTATTTAGAGAGCTTTCATGGCAGTCTGCTTAGCCGCACGATTCTGATCTCCAAACATTTCTTTGATATTTTCCTGAATGTCATAAGTAGACTTCATAGACTGATGTTGATGTTGTAGAATATTTGACATAGATGCCAGAATGTAACACCGGGATATCTCATCAGCCTTAACCTATTTTTGATAAGCCTTTTGTTCATCATCTGTAGCATCATCTCTAGGTTTTTCTGGACACACCTCATCAAGCACAAATTTGTACTCTTCAGATTAAATAAATTAAATAAATTGAATATTAAAATTAAATAAATTGATCAAAATTACTCATGTATTATTGAATATTAAAATTTAAAACACACTACATATATATATAATCTATGCACCTTGAACGACAGATTTTGATGGGAAAAAAGCTATTCTTGAAATATACGTATGTAATGACAAACTATTCACTACATTTATTTAAATATTTCATACTCAGATGGAGAGTAAACTGTTAATTTAAGTAAAGTGAGCGTCAACATTAAATATACTAGTCCCATTGAACCAACATGCATACTCATATGGAGAGTAAATACAAGTAATGAACAACTAGTATAATCTAGTGATTGTCAATAATGAGTTTATCCGATATAAAAGAAGATCTACGTCAACGTGTAAAATTATTATATCACCAGAATCTAACCCTGGAGTCCTTCGGAAATGATCCCTACCACAGCTGGATTAAAAACAACTCAAAAAAATTTAAATATTTTCAAAAAATCTAAAAAACATCCAAAACACCATCTAAACGATCCCGAAAGCCCAAACAATGGCTTATGTCATGAGCGAAGCTAATGTGTATTGCTCACTGGACCGTTTCGCACGGACTTGCCAAGTTTCAGGTTAATCGGAGTCCGTCAACATGTTGACCTCCGATTTTTTAATTCGGCCAAATAGAGACTTTTACGTTTTTCATGGATTAACAAAATTTTTATATTATTCTAATCATATGATCATCAACAAAAAATAGATATTACATGATTTTCAGAATAATCATAATACTCAGAACAAATATACATGCTAAAAACAATGCAGTTTTACAAAAAAATAATCTTTGCATGTAATTGAAAACTTGCATATTAACATGATACTACTTTTAATTGTTTATCCTATTCATATAATTAGATGTGAGTAGGCTCTAATACTAATTGTTGGATTGTATGTCACAACAAAAGCAATTACAGTATCATATTCGCGTTTAAATTAAATAATTAGTACATATGGAGATTATTCGAGTTAGCTCTTGAAGGGTGATAAAAGCAGATCTCGGTCTCCAGTTCCAGAGTTGCGAGACTGCGATCTCAGGAAAACCCCCACAGTCGTCAACGTGTTACCCAAATAGTATCCATAAAGAGAAAATTTTGGGTGAGTAAAATTCCAAGGAACAAAAATGTGTAATACTAGTGCAAGAAACGGCCAGCCAAATATAGTATATATATATCAACATTTTTTGGTTAAAACCTTTTTTCAAAACCTGTTAGGTTTTCTTCTTCCACTAAGGAAAGGTTTCTTTTATTTTCTATTATTTAAGCACATTAGGGACCACAAAATTTAACTAACAAGGCTTCCTATTATGGAATTAATTTTAATTTAAAATTAATTTCTACCATAATAAATTACAAATTATTCTACTTAAAATTCGTAATTGAACTCCTTAGTTTAATTTTGAAATTCTTCCATATCACCTTATTTAACTCCCAATGTTGAAATTCAGATGCTAACCAGTCAAATTAAATTACTGATAATTTAATTTATTGATTACTTTCTTTAGACTTTCTCTTATCCTATTTCATGTGTCGGATACAAAATTCACTGGCAGGGTTTAAATATGAAAACTTATAAGCTTTCATAAAAGAGTATCATCAATCTAAAAAATCGAGACATGAATTCTATCAACTGATTATTACTTTGCCAATGTATATCATTATTGTCCAACTTACCAGGCTTAATGACCCACGAAAGAATCTCGCCTTTTAATAAATCAAAACTATAAATGATACACACAATTAATAATAATTATATCAGGATTAAGAGTATAAGTACGTTGAATGGATTAGAGAAATTATTTTATTATGTCAGTATAAAATATTTATCTCTACTTGATGCTTTCAATACATACAAAATGTACTAGCACAAAAAGTCGGAATTAAACCATTCACATAATCAAGATCTTACATTTAAACTTGTGCTACAACTATTCCGATGATATGTCCAATTCCATCATTAGATTCTGAACATAAACTTTATGACCTATAAGAATCTTTCGTGTATAAGCTAAACTCTATATACTAAATTATTTATTATATAAGCAATGGACACACAAACAAATATATGATTTATTTAAAATAAAACTTTACTGAATTGGATAAATAAATAAATATATAATTATTTCATAAAAAATAGTATAGCAATAAGGATGGTTTATAATATATTCTAACAAAATGAAATCTCACATGGTTGTACAAGGTTTTGAATGAGCTTAATTAATTAGAGCCTTAAATTGTGCTGTCGTGCTTCTAAAAAAGCAATGTGTATTTGGCTACTTGTGATGCTTTTCTGATATTCTTTGCCTTAAAACTTGGGAACCCAGCAAAATAGAAGTGTTGTGGTGCACTTCTATTAAAGAATGAAGTGATTGTTACATTCATATATGTTCATTTTTTTTCAACTTTTTCGTTTCTTTTTTCCTCTCAATTTCCTCCACCTGTTATTCTTTTTTCTTTCTTTTCTTTTTGTTAACTACTTCTTTATTCCCTCTCATTTCTTTAGTTTCTGTTTTCTATTTTCAGTTTTTCAAGTTTGTTATTTCCTTTTATTGAAGATTTAGATTATATACGTTCTAGTGTATGGAGTGTAAAATAATTTTCTTTTTAATCTATTGTATGTCTTTTAGAGGTTTAAATCAATCCTTGTTATGCTATATAAAGTTATTGGTGATTGACTTCTAGGCATATATTATTTTTACTTTTAACTTGTATAGTTATCCTCTCATATCTCTTGTCTAAATCTAGAGCCGTCAATATGGGCTTGGCCCGTTGGGCCAGCCCAGCCCGTGATTTAGCAGGGTTGGACTAGAATTTTTGGAGCCCGTTTCAAAATGAGGCTTTTAAGCCCAGCCCGAGTAAGCCCGTGGCCCGTGAGGCTTGACTGAGGCTAGGCTGGGCCAGCCCGTGGGCCTAATTAAATATTTATTTAAAATATATAAAAAAAAGTATACTACCTTTAGAGATGGAAAGTCAGAATTGGATCTTTACTAAGAGGATATTGTCATGTTACCAAAACTTGATCTTGAGAAGTTTCAAGAGATGTATGTTGTCATGTATTGGAAGGAACATTCTAGAAAATATCCCGATCTTTCAATGATGGTGCGTGATGTACTTAGTCTTCTTATTACCATTCTAGCATCAAAATCAACATTTGGCATTGGTGGCATGTTCTTACAAAGTACAGAAGTTTCAATTATTATGAAAATGTCCAAATACTTTTTACTATTCGAAATTGGCTGCACAGGTTTTCCCAAACTCAAACTGCTAATATTTTTTTTATGTGAATTTAAATATTATTAATTTTTAAAATTTAATTATTTTTAATATTTAATTAATTAATATTGCATATGAATTGTAGATGAAAGTGAAGATGTTGAGACAACCTTACAAGCG
>MU683837.1:77697-114469 GCA_026770625.1 Nicotiana glauca
GGTATATTGGAACAATATAAAAAGTTATTAAGTTTTGCAAATTTTTTCCAATAAGATATTTTTTAACTTTTAAATAATTATCTTTTTTTAGGTCAGAACTTAAAGAAAAAATATAAAATTATATTTTTAAAAATGATGGGCCGGCCCGTGGGGGCCCGCGGCCCACATAGGGCTGGGGTGGGCTAACCATTATAAGGCCCATCAAAATGGTGTGCTAGCCCAGCCCAGCCCGTCAATTGCTAAAGCCCACATGGGCTGGGCTGGGCTGGGCTAGCCCGGCCCGACCCATATTGACAGCTCTATCTAAATCCCTATTCCCATCATAGATGACTCTCAAACCTCAGTATAACATTTGCTGGAATAACATGTCCGACGTTAGTGGTGTACCCATCTTCTTAAAGTCTTAGATCCCCTTCTACGCTGAAATTTAAATTATTTATATAATCAATTTACTTACTTAAGTAATTACAAGTAAATATTTTAACAAACATTAACTAGTAAAAACAATAATCAATCTAGTATCACATATTAAAATTCATTTTACAATATATATATATAAATTAAATCATTTTTTGAAGGGCCATGGCTCACTTTGGAGTGCACATCTTATAGATATATCATCACCTCCATTGTTGACACTTCCTAACTTGGTGGGAAACACACTGATTTTCATATTCACTTCCTTCCAATGTGAATGGAAGGCAAAGTATAATGTTTTGGGGGACTATCTTGAGGATGTTCGAGTATACTATATATGTGCCCTACAAAGTGAGCTCTACTTGCTATCTTTTTTCTGCTCATAGGAATGTCCTTTTCTTTTATACATTTTTATCAACTCTTGCAAAAAACCAAAAAATCATGTATGTTTTTTTTTTTTTTTTCTTTTTTGGCCTTTTTCGCTGAGGAACTATACTGTGCTATTTATGATTTCCATTCGGAAACTCTGATAGGGAAGAAATTTTTGTTAACGTATCTATTGGTAAATTTAAAAGTGCTATAGTTCTTGTTTACCTCGAAAATACGAGTAACAATTAAACTTGTTTGTGGTTTTAAATATATGTGATTTAGCTCAATACTAATTAATAACAAAGAAATCTAACGCATAAATGAAAGAAGTAAATCAAACCAAACTAGTGTTTGAGCAAGTCTCGCCTCGAGCTGTGATAGACTCGAGGTTGGTCAACAAGAACGATAAAGTAAAGATAATAAAATTAAGAGACAATTCTAATGGAAGATGAGCAATAGAGTAAGAAAGTATATTCTTTTTCAATAATTAATGATCGTTACAAATGATTGGGGTCCCCTTTATAGAATAGGGGAACCCTAAATATGATACATTTCTATTTACAGAATAATCTTATTGGGACAACTGTCTAATCGTTTAGTACGAATTTGTACTAACTCGTATAAATCGATTCCGATATTTACGCCATGATCTTGGGGACATAATGGGAATCATGTTATTTTCGTTACAAATCCATAACGGCATCATGTCGGGATTGGTCATACTTGGCTGTGATGTTCCTCGAGCACTTAGATCTTCGAACCTTGTATTATGCCTTTAAGCTCGAGCTCTATTGAACCTGTTCCCGATGCAACTTCTCAAGCCTACAAAATTAGGGACATATGATTTTGACCGTATACAGATAGTCACCGCGTTTCTTAAAATGAAATGATAAGAAATGACTTGAGCCTCGATTTCTCCAACGTCCTTGATGATGATGTCATTCCCGTGACGTAGGCACTCGAGGTGACTGAAACGTCCCGTCTGTTCACTTCCCCAAAATATTAAATGCTTGGTCAGTGGTGGTCGGCCATTAGCGTCATCGAAACGTCACCGCTTGCCTATAAATACAAGGATTAAATTTAGAAAAATTTTACTTCAATATTCATTCCATCTCTAAACCCTTTTTATATCTCCCTCTCGCTATATTTTCTCTCTCATTACTTGTAACTCTCGTTCTTTTAGTGCCAGAAAACATAAATATGCGCCTATCTCCATATCTTTGAATCAATGGAAAAAACTTCAAAAATCGTTCTTCAAAAAGAGAAAGCTTCCTCTTCCTCTTCCCGGCCAGTCAAACTCGTGGCACCAGCCTTCCACGAGATTATCCCCGGCCTCTGCATTATGAAGAAATATTTCAATATTGAAAATCCCCTCACGATCCCTGGCTGATGCAAGAATGTGTCCCGGTATATTAGTTCATAACAGAGAAGTATCTCAAAGCCATGAAGAAAGACTGTGATTAGGGGGTCGAAGTCATGGTATAGATCCCCGATCCCGAGGAAAGCATTACTACTCATGTGGAGGGGTTCTTAAGTGTTTATATTTACGCCTTCACACTGGGTCCTCTTGATCCAATCGTGATTGACTTCTGCAAAAGATATCAAGTGACCCTCAGCCAAATCCACCCCTCTTTCTGGCATATCATGATTATGCTCTATTACTTCTCTAGCAAGGCCGAGGGGTTAGAGTTTACCCTGAGTCACCTCATCTGATTGTATCAACCTCAGCTATTCTGAGGGTTGATCAAGCTCCAACGTCGATCAAGAAAAACCTTCTTCTCTAGTAATGACGAGGATAAGGACCAAGGATGGATGAGTCAGTTTGCCTGAGTTAGGACCTCGAATGTTATCCCTGAGGAAAAAATGCCTTTCCCCAAGAAATGGAACCCCAATCATAAGTGAAGTTTTTTTCCCGAGTACCTTCTTATATTCGGTTTCCATCTTTTGTAATGCTTTTACCTTTTTTGCAGATGTTGCTTGGATTCCCCATGCGATCCTTGACCTCGAGGCCTAGGTCCAAAAACTAGCCACGACCTCCTCGTACGATGAGTGCAAATGGCATGATTTGTCGAGGGGCAAATGGGAGGCCAAACACCATGGTTAGTTCTTCTCCCAGCTCTTTGATGCTTTTCCCTTTTATTGGAGGCATTGTCTTACTTATCAATATTTTATTTATGCAGGCATTGGAGATGTCTCCGAAATAAGGCCAACCCCGCCCGGGAAAGAGACCGAGACCCCAATTCCAAAATCGGGGAAATATAATAAGAGGAAAAGAGTTTGAAACCCAAAGACCCCCAAGATAGGAAGGCCCCTGCTCGAAGGCCTAGGAGAAAACTCATTCAAGTGGACATAGATTCAATCTATCAACTGAATGACAAAGAAGGAGATGAGGATGAAGAACCGATATTGGTCACCCAAACTAGGAAATTGACTGATGCCGTCAAGCCCTCGGAATCGGACACCCTGCCTCGTGAAGAGGAGGCTCCGAATAAAAATGTGGAAAAGTTCCTCGAATCACCTAAGATAGAAATAATTCCCCTACCTCCAACGAGCACATCAAAAGGGGAAAGTACCGAGACACCCGAGGCTGAACAGAGTGCCCCAAGCGACTTGCTCGGGGCCATGACAATAGGTCACTCTCCTCCTCTACCATTTTATTCCGAGGAGGCAATAAAGGAAGCTCAAGCTCTGCGAATGCCTGATCCGAGCAGAGTCCTTGGTGAAGAAGACCCTTTAAAGGATTTCTCTACTGGGGTCGATGATGCCGCCGACCTCAATCATGCATCTGCCGTATTTGAAGAGGCTCCTCGTCTCTTCTCTGGGGTAAGCATTAGCTTATAATTGTTGCAATCTTCTCTTCCCCTTCTACGCTAACTTATGTCTCTTATTTCCATGTATGACATTACCAAGTTTAGGGTCAAGATAAGCCTATGTGAGGCCGAGCTCAAGAGGTCCTCGGATGAACGGAAGGCCTTGAGGCTCCTTTGCAGCCAGAAGGGAGGAGGAGCTCAAGGACCTTCAGGCGGATTTGGCCAAGGGAGGAGGAGCTCAAGTTAGATAAGCAGGTAACCGTCTTTTTCCAAGAGTATAGTCTACTTGAGCCAACTGTGGAGGCTAACACTTCAGTGTCTCAGTTGCAGCAGAAAATTGAATGTGATGGGCATTTTCGAGGGGAGGTTGGCCAAGTTAAAACCAATAGCAACCAGTGGAAGGAGAATATGGATCAGTTTGCTGCTGAAAAAGATGTTTCTATGGCCTACCTAGCCTCGGTTGAGACCCAGCTCTGGGGAATCAAAGTAAAAAATCCGGCCCAGGCCAAGAAGATCGATGAGCTTGAGGCCAAATTTGCCACAGCCAGAGGTGAGGTTACTGAAGCCAGGGCCGAGGTCGAGAAGACAAAGGTCACGGTTGATAAGACCGTTGATATGTATCTAAACGATGTCGAGGATTCTCAAATGGAACTAAGGGAAGCCTCCAACCGGGAGATATGAATCAACAATTTGGCCAAGTGCCAATCTTGGAGGGAGACCCGTAAAGAGATTCATGCTCAAGGCTTCGACCTCACCGAGTAGATAGCCCAAGCAAAAGCGCTCGAGGCCGATGCCAAGTTCCTCGTATCCTCTTCCGATGATGATGATGATGAAAGCAACCAAAATAGGTCTGATAATGAAGCTGGTCCTGAAGAGGAAGCTGCTCTCGAGGGAAAGACCAGCCCTGGGCATAGATAGGATTTTTCCTTTCTTCTTGTGTTGTAATTTTTTTTAAGGCCTTTCATCTGCCCCTTATATATATCTTTTTCGCAATATATAAAAGAAGAATTTCCTTGATTTTTTTCTCGATATTTTCTACCTTGTACAATTCTTGCAATGACTTCATCCTTTTTGACTGTGTTCGAAATTTTTTCTTCGACATTTCCATGACCGAGTTCGAATAAGTTTGAGATTTTGGGCATAAATCCTTTCGGGCTCATGCCGGATAATGGTTCCCCGACCCATTATTTGTTTGGGCTTGGGATAATCGAAACCTTAGGTTGAATTGAGAGAGAGAGAGGTCTCGAACCCTATTTGTATCGATCTTTACTATTTACTAAATCGTCCCTTAGGCTCTTTTATATTGGTCCTTACATAATTTTATATTGGAACTTAGCCGCTTTTAGGTCGGCCCTTAGGCTATTTAAATTTGGCCAATTCGGCATCTAAAATGGCTATAATTTTTCCCTCTTTTCGGCTAAAGACATAGCAAAAATTTCATTATGCCTTAGCATATGTTTTTTGTGCCCGTTGGATTCTCGGGGGTTCAATTGATCAGAACATAATTTTTCTTAATCCGTGTGTGTTAGGATAGTTTGATACCTCTTGAGGCTTTTTCCAAGGCTGATATCATCGAAGCCTTTAAATTGTTCGATGGCTAATTTTATCGAAGTCCTTTTTTACTTGCTTTGCCGAGGGTAGCCTTATTTAACTGGTTTTTCAAAATATTTGAAGGCCTTTATCTTATGGCGGAAGTCAGACGTCTCTGAGCTATATTATTTCGGCCGTAGCCTTTTTATATGACCATTGTCTTTAATATGGTCGTAGCCTTCGGGTATGTCTCTTGGACTTGTGTTTCGATAACCTTTCAGACTTGTGTGAAATGTTAGTCCCCGAGTATGATGACCTTGGCCTTTGCGTCGAGGGATGCCTCTTTGAGGACTTATAAATTCGAGTTTAGACAATCGAATGTGTTGACTGTTGATAGGAGTCCCTAAATATTTGAGGTGTATTCGCGTTTTGACCCTTGAGCCATTTCTCACAGAATCGCAAGCATGGAGTTCGTATAATAGAAAATTTCTTTGATGCACAAAGTGTTTCGACATGGAAAGAATGTTTCTTTGAATAATGGATACATGTTTACATGTTTTGCCATTAGGGCTTGACTATTCTATATGAACATGATTCATCTCACAGTTTGGCCCATTACAAAGTTTTCCTATTGAAGCTCTTTTTGGCATGAAGTATTTTCCTCGAAAATATAACCTCCAAGGGTGATCCCCCAGTATTCGAGGTTGATTGAAAAGAAGCCTCGGATACTATTGAATTCTCTTTAGGTAGCACATAGTTGTTGCCTAGTTAAAAACCTCGCCGGAAAAACCCATTTGGTATAAAACCCGATCTAAGTGAAAAAGAGTACAACGCATGTTTTAAAACGTAAGGTCTTTGTGTATAAGTGTGCCCTCGTTGTCTTCGATCAAACATCTACAATGAGTTAGTCTTAAATACAAATGGAAAAATGAGAAGGTCATACCTTAGCAATAATATCGTTTGAGTAGTGATACATTCCAGTTGTTTGGCAATCGTTCACCTTCCATTGTCCAAAGTTTGTAATATCCTTTACGGATAACTCCGATGACTCGGTACAACCCTTCCCAATTCGCGCCTAGTTTTCCTTCATCCGGGTCACGAGTATTAAGGGTGACTTTTTGTAGAACTAAGTCCTCGATTTCGAAGTGTCAAAGGTTAGTCCTTCAATTATAATATCTGTCGATTCTTTATTTCTATGCCGCCATCCGAAAAAGTGCAGCTTCTCATTTTCCATCTAGTAGCTCGAGGCTAGTATTCATAGTTGTCACACCCCAAAGCCGAGGGACACGACCGACGCTCAGCCGGAGGACCCCAGTCAAGCGGACCTGGAATTTGCCTTTCCTATCCCACGCATTATCTCGTGATTCCAATATACATTATTCTTTTGAAATAGCAATTTAAAACTTAAGCATAAACTTACAACTTGAGTTCATTTCTACTTTTTATCATTTCCAACATTTGATACCAAGTACTCGCAAAAATACATACAACATTTACCAACATGGACCACGATTCCGAACCGTATAGTTACTACCCAAAATACTTTTATACACTACCCACATTGTGTCTACGGAGCCTCTATGAATACTAGGAACTCAACCAATACTTGCCGGCGACAAGGCCCCGGCTATACCTTACAATACACAATAAACTCAAAAGAAGGTGGCATGAACCACACATGACCCCAAGAGGAAGTGGGGCTCACCAATGCAACTGATGGGATGGAGAGGAGGCACTACTGTCAATGGGCTGAATTACCTGCTATAGAACCACCTATAATCATAACACGAATGTAGCGCCCTCGGCAAAAAGGGACTTCAGTATATTTGAATTGTACTGGTATGTATGAACAAACTTTACCCTAAGTAAACTCAAACCATACACAAGTAACGATCAGAAATAGAATCAACAATCAAATATACATGAAACGTAAAATCAAGACAAATAATTTTACAATCTCTCCTTTTTCCCCTTCAACATTTTCATATCAATGAATTCACAATCTTTTTCATAATTTCATTTCAATAGTGATTTCGATCACTTTTCTATCCTTATTATCTCGGTAACCCTTATTACCTCGGCCACCCTTATCACCACAACCCACACCTTATTACTTCGTGTTGCGGCGCGCAACCCGATCCCACCGAACAAGTCACAGTTCAAAAACATCACAACAACAACAACAATTCACATAGAACAACAACAATGATTCTCAAAGAGCAACCATAACATTTCACAAGAATTTCTGTAGCCATCGATACCATTTCCATCATATTCAACAACTCATATGCAATTTAAGTCACTACAATAATTAACCACAACAAGCCAAATATGTTATTATCACAATTGTTCCAGTTGCATCATTTACGATTTCCTCCCATCATTTGTTTCTCAGCTCTTACCACATAACACTTTCAACATTTAGTTTATTGACAATTACTTACACTATTATATTGGCAAAACTTAACCAACAACATTCAAGACATATTAATCACAAGAATTTATGAAATAGGTCGTCTTGCCTTAACACCCGTGAAACAACCAACATTCACACATAGTTCACATAAATAACACGTATCAATTTCTCGTACTCTAAACAAGGTGATTTTACAAAGGTTAAGGTTAGCCATACATACCTCAAATTTGCTCCTTAATGACACTATAAGGATCTAATATAATTAAGCAACTTCAATCTACAACACAACATTCAATAAGGCCAATATTAGTAATAAATTCTATAACTTATGCCATTTAGGTATATTATCAAACACCTTGTAGGTATAGATATTTACACCTCATAACTATAGTGTTGGTTCATCCAACTATCACCATTAACCAATAATTCACTCTACCATTATTTCTTACCAATTTATAACTTCCAACAACACACACACACACACACACACACACACACACACACACACACATATATATATATATATATATATATACACACACACACATACATTCATTCATACCCAACCATCAACCTTCTTAATTAATTCATTTTACAATCTCTACAACCAACACAACCTAGGTTAGGCACTTATGGATTTCAATCATCATTCCATGAGTTCTAATGTATCTATCATACATAAATAATCACGATAGAGTAGTTGGAGATGATAGACATACCTTCTTAATTAACTCATTTTACAATACCAACACAACCTAGGTTAGGCACTTATGGATTTCAATCATCATTCCATGAGTTCTAATGTATCTATCATACATAAATAATCACGATAGAGTAGTTAGAGATGATAGACATACCTCTTGTAGTAAGAATTTTAAGAATCCCCACTTGTGCTGTTCTTGATAAATTTAAGGATTTGAATGGGAAATCTATGGATTTTCCAGATCAATCCATGTTAATATAAGTGTTTAAGAGTAGTAATCAACTCAAAATACTTTAAAAATCTTACCTTGGATCATACAAATGAAGAAGGGGACGGATTCCTCTTGAGAGAGCAAGCCCTTGCTCCAAAAATAACTTGGGAACCTTCTAGACCCGGCCTTGGGGTATTTAAAGGTCTCCTACCAGCACGTGGGAGGCAGAATACTTCGCAAACTGCACGTCTTCGCGCTAGTCATCGCGTTAGTGACACCTGCTGAGTAAAATGGTCATAACATTCCGTATACACCTCCAAATAACGAAAATTTTGTTGCATTAGAAACTAGACTCAAAGGGTTTTAATTTGATAGATTGTGCATCACACAACTCCTTACATAAATGGAGATATAAGCGTCCAAAGGGAGGTCTTATGCGTACTCATTTACAACTTTCGTCTAATATGAAATTTTCCAACTTGGCTTAGATTTAGGCCTCTCTTTAGACCCCAATTCACTTATAATAAGGCTTATACACTTATTAACATATCCAGTTGATATACATTATATCATTAATCCTTGTTTTCACACAAAATAAAATAATTAGCCTACCTTGGCATCTCGAAATCTTAAATTACTCAGCAAAAATTTCTTGGGGCTTTACAATAGCCTCGTGATTTGACTCATTCGATGCATGTCGAAATCTAGCACTGGGTTTACCGACCTAGACAAGAATCAAGGCCTTAGAGCCATATACTAATGAGAATGGGGTGACCCCCGTGCTAGAATTTGATGTTGTTCGATACAGCCAAAGAACCTCGGGTAGAACTTCTCTCCATTTTCTTTTTATATCGTCCAACCTCTTTTTTAAGTTTTGAATGATAGTTTCGTTGTTGATTTGACCTGTCTGTTCCTCCTCCCATGGTATGGTGTTGATAATATCCTCTTTATTTTGTGTGCTTCAAGGAACTCTGTTACCTTGTTTTCGACGAATAATTTTCCGTTGTCACATACAATTTCGACAGGTATCCCTAATCGACATTACGGTGTGATCCCAGATGAAGTCAATAACTTCCTTTTCTCTGACCTTCTCGAAGGTGTGTGATTCAACCTATTTAGAAAAGTAATCAGTCATAAACAAAATTAATTTAGCTTTACCTGGGGCCATTGTTAGTAGGACAAAGATGTCCATTCCCTATTTCATGAAAGGCCATGGGGACAGGACTAAGTGAAGTTGCTCCCCGGGCTGATGAATCATCGGTGCGAACCCTTTGACATTTATCACACTTTTTAACAACCTCCTTAGTGTCTTTTTCCATGCTATCCATTGCTCTAATAATTTTTCGAATCAAGAAATCGGCACCATAGTGATTTTCACAAGTGCCTTCGTTGATTTCCTGTAGAACATAATTAGTGTCCCCCGGCCCTAAACATACCACCAACGGTCCATCGAACATCCTCCTGTACAATGTTCCATCTTCATCCAACGTAAACCTAGTAGCCTTGATTCGTAGAGTCCTCGATTCTTTATGATCCGGGAGTTTTCCACTTTTCAAATATTGGATATACTTGTTCCTCCAATACCAGGTCAAAATTGTAGAGTTTATCTCGGCATGACCCTCCTCGACCACAGATCTCGATAATTGGACAACAGTCCCCGGGACTATATCATCTTCTTCGAGGATCAGGTAGCTTTAGTGGTGCTCCGTCTAGGGGCCAGTTTCAGCAGAGCAGAGGTCGTTCTTTCAGGCCTCATTAGTTGTCTCGTCCCGAGTATCGTGGGGCATCTTCAGGCCGTGTTCACCAGTGGTATCAGCAGGGCCAGTCTTCACTTTGTGCCCTCCCAGCTCATAGCTCTTCACATGCCCCTTCAGCTTAGGGTTCTTCTGCACAGGGCGCATCGGCTGGTCATTCCGGCGCGAGGGGTTCCCATCAGTCCCCTTCTCCAGCATCTGGTATTTGCTTCGAGTGTGGCGAGTGTGGACATATGAGGAGGCAGTGTCCTCGACGTCGTGGTAGCCGGTCTCAGCAGAGGGATCAACCCTCCTCTTCTACTCCATCTACTTCAGCACCATCCCAGTCAGGTAGGGGTGGGGGTCAGGTAGTTAGGGGCCGCCCTAGGGGTGGAGATCGACCTAGTAGTGGTCAGACTCGGTTCTATGCGATTCCAGACAAGAGAGACGCCATTGCATCTGATGCGGTCATTACAGGTATTATCTCAGTATTCCACAGGGATTCTTCTATTTTATTTGATCCCGGATCTACATACTCTTATGTGTCTTCATATTTCGCCCATCATATGGGTACGACCCGAGGGTCTCTTGCCTTACCTGTGCATGTATCTACACCGGTGGGTGATACTATTGTTGTGGATCATGTATATCGGTCCTATCTTGTTACCATTAGGTGTCTGGAGACCCGGGTTGATTTGTTGCTTTTGAGCATGGTAGACTTCGATGTTATTCTGGGCATGGAATGGTTATCTCCGTGTCATGCTATTTTGGACTGTCATGCAAAGACAGTCACATTGGCTATGCCAGGTGTTCCGAGAGTCGAGTGGCGTGGTTCGACCGATTATGTACCCAGCCGAGTAATCTCTTTCTTAAAGCCCCAGCGGATGGTTGGGAAGGGATGTTTATCATATTTGGCATTTATGAGGGATGTTGGAGCTGAGACTCCTAGTATTGATTCGTTTCCCGTTATAAGGGATTTCCCTGATTATTTCCAGCAGACCTGCCGGGCATGCCGCCGGACAGGGACATTGATTTCGGTATTGATCTGGTGCCGGGCACTCAGCCCATCTCTATTCCTCCCTATCGTATGGCACCAGCTGAGTTAAAAGAATTGAAGGAGCAGCTTCAGGAACTCCTAGATAAGGGTTTCATTCGCCCGAGTGTGTCACCGTGGGGTGTACCGGTTCACTGTTTTGTTCTCGAGGAACATGATTTAGAGTCAACTCCTTGAAGCATTGCAAGGTTACCTGTAGCTTCTCCAAATACCTTTACATCCTATCCTCTCAAACTTCGAAGCTCTTATTTATTTGGTTCACCACCAAAAGAGAATCGCACTTGACTTCAGTGACTTCTGCCCCCAAGTTTTTAGCTAGCTCGAGACCTACAACCATTGCCTCTTACTAGGCCTCATTATTAGTCAACCTAGAAGTTTTGATAGATTGTCCAATAGTACTACCTATTGGAGGCTTCAAAATAATGCCAAGCCCGGACCCTTTCACATTCGAGGCATCGTCCATGAAAAGGGTCCATATCCCCGATGATGTAACCGATTTTAGCATAAGTTCTTTCTTCATTTCGGATACAAGTGTCGGCATAAAATCAGTCATGAAGTCAGCTAGGATTTGAGACTTGATAGCAGTTCAGGGTTGATGTTCAATATCGTACATGCCGAGTTCGAAACCATTTGGCCAATCAGCCCGATAGCTCGGGCTTATGCAAAACATTTGGAAGGGGATAAGTGGTTAACACACATATAGGATAACATTGAAAATATGCTCTTAACTTTCTAGATGTGCTTACGAATGCAAGTGCTAGTTTTTCAAAGTGTGGATATCTAGTTTCAGCATTTCCTAGAGTGCGACTTACGTAATAGATAGGGAACTGCGTGCTTTGCTCTTCCAGAACTAGTACTCCACTTACCGCTATCTCGGACACAACCAAATATAAGTAAACCTTTTCATCTACCTTCGAAGTGTGAAGGAGAGGTGGGCTCGACAAGTATCGTTTCAATTCCTCCAACGCTTGTTGGTATTCCGGGGTCCATGCAAAATTATTTTTCTTTTTGAGCAAGGAAAAGAACCTGTGGCTTTGATTTGATGACCACGAAATGAATCGACCCAAGGCGGCTATTCGTCCTGTTAGACTTTGCATGACTTTCACACTATCCATGGTTGTGAAATCTTTGATGGCCTTGATCTTATCGGGGTTGATCTCGATTCCTCGATTAGATACCATGAAACTGAGGAACTTGCTCAAGACGACTCCGAAAGAATATTTTTCTAGGTTAATCTTCATGTTGTACTTCCTTAAGATTTTGAATATTTCCTGCAAATGCGTTAATTGGTCCTCTGTCCATAGGGATTCAACATATATTGTCAATATAAACTTCCATTGATTTACCTATCTGTTCCTTGAACATTTTGTTTACTAGGCGTGGTACGTGGATCTAGCATTTTTTTAGCCTGAAGGGCATTACATTGTAACAGTATGTTCCAAACATAGTGATAAACGAGGTCTTCTCTTGTTCCTCTAGGTTCATCTAAATTTAATTATACCTAGAGTACGCATCGAGAAAGGTGAGGATCTCGTGGCCAGCCGTGGCGTCAATCATGCGATCAATGTTAGGCAGTGGAAAGGAGTCTTTAGGGCATGCCTTTTTCAAATCCTTATAATCTACACACATTCTATGCTTATTCCCTTTTTTAAGGACTACAACTATGTTGGCTAACCATTCAAGATATTTTACCTCCCGAATGGACCCTATTTTTAGAAGTTTAGTTACCTCGTCCTTTATGAATCCATGCTTCACCTCGGACTAGGGCCTTCTCTTTTGCTTTATTGGTTTGAACATGTGGTCGAGGCTTAGCCGGTGTGTTGTTATTCCAGTGGGATCCCTGTCACATCTAAGTGGGACCAAGCAAAACAATCCATGTTATCGATCAGAAATTGAATTAATTTTTTCCTTAGTTCGGGGGTTAATACCGTTGCTAGGTATACCTTTTTCCCGGTCATGTACTAGATCAGTATGACATGTTCCAGATCCTCGACCATTGACTTGGTTGCATTTGACTCTTTCGGAACAACAAAAGTTCGAGAAGTAAGGAGACCCTCTTCTTCTTCTTTGATTACATGCTTTTCCAATTCGGTCGAGATTGGGGACGGTGATTGCTATTTGGCCATTTTCTTATCTTAGGTGCTCGACTTTTCTGTGGCCAGAAGGTGATGGTATCAGTATCACCTCATCGACTGCAAACATTTCCTTTGCAGCGTGTTGTTCCCCGTAAACTATATTCATACCATCCACTGTTAGGAATTTCATCATCTAGTGAAGGTTCGAAGGTACTGCCCTTATGTTGTGGATCCATGGCCTCCCGAGTAGTGCGTTATATCTCATGTCGCCTTCAATGACATGTAGTTTTGCATCTTGGAAGGTCCCGACCACATTTACTGGTAGGATTATCTCCTCCTTCGTTGTTTCACTTGCCATGTTGAAGCTGTTTACGACTCGAGATGCAGGTATAATTTTGTCCTGCGAGCCGAGTTGCTCTACAACCATTGATTTGATTATGTTTCCTAAACTACCTAGATCCACAAGAACACGCTTAACTTGAATTTTATTTAACAAAATAATAATTACTAGGGCATCATTTTGTGGTTGAGAAATGCCTTCCCCTTCCTCGTTATTGAACAATAGTATGCCCTCGGGCATGTAACTACGAGTTTGTTTTTCTTTGGTAATTGACACCTTGGTGCATTTTAATATAGGCCCATATGGAACATCGGCACCACCAACGATCATATGAATTACATGTTGCAGTTATTCTTGCTCATTATTTTTGTTAGCATCTCTTTCCCTAAAGTGGTTCTTTGCTGGATCACTGAGAAATTCTCAAACATGACCTCATTGAACAATCGACCTACCTCCTCCCTAATCTGCCTGCAATATTCGGTCTTATGGCCATGTGTGCCTTGATATTTACACCTCAAGTTTGGATTCTCTTGACAAGGATGGGTTTGTATAGGCCTGGGCCACCTTGTATCTTTGATCCTTTCAATAGCAGATACAATCCCTAATGCGTCAACACTAAAAATATTATTTACCGTGAAAATGGTAACGACAATTGAATTTGTAAATGGGATTCTAAAAATATGTGATCTATTCTTGAGCTAGTTTTTTAGGGCAGTTAGTGCTAAAAATTCGAAGTAAAATGATGAAAAGAAAGTTAAGCAAGGCAGTAATCGAACACATGAGAGGTTGTTGCCCAAATGCAAAGTCGGCCAGCGGATACCTCGGGGCCGGGGTTCGAGCCTATCTCAAGCTATCGAGGGAAGCTGGGAAATGAATAACAGGAAAAAATATAGCTAATCAAGGCTTTATATTATCAATATTGAGCAAAGTAACGAAGAACAAAAGAGAAAACGATAAAGTACTAAAGCGACCTCGGGCCAATGAAGATAGATATTTTAGAAGAAAGAGAGAGAGAGAGAGAGAGATGTTATTGCATTTTTTTTGGCCATTGACATCTGTCGTGAGAGTTCATCCTGGTCTCAATCTGATCGTTATGGCTCTCCCCCAACCTTATTACTGTATTTCATATTAATAGTGGACTGATCTGATAAATTCAGGCTATCAAGGCCAGCTAAATTGTTTGGAGATAATGTGTCAAATTTCGGGGCCTTCATGAATGTTATTCCGAGTGAAGGTTGCCCTTGGGCCCTCAGGGGTCCCTGTCAATCTTGGGGTAGATAGTTATTTTAGGAGGTATTAGGTTGGCTTCCGCTGAGGGGTTTTCCTGTGTTTGGGCACTTCCTTGGGCAATCGTGTAGCTTTGGCGATTTGAGCTTCTAGGGTTTACTCCTCCTCACTGAGAAAGGGGATCACGGAACTGGGTGTTTGCCTTGTGTCAAGTATCAGAGATTAAAGCTTATCGAGACCCTATTTCTGGGGGTTGTAGGCTCCTGACGCAGAATGCTGCCTCGAGCACAGAGATAATATGCACGGCTCCCCGAGTCTTGACTTTTGTTGGAGGATGTTTTCCAGATCGGGTATCGACCCATCAAATTATATCTAGGCCGTTGGCTTTCCAGAGCTTTCCTCGAGTAGGCGAATCATCATTGCTTATTCCGTATAAGTGTGGCGGCTTCGGCTTCTTTGCGGGACTTCACTATTTTTAGGTAGTTGTTCCTCCATTTTGGCATAGGGTTTCTCTCCTCTTTAGGTGCAAAAAGTGTTGGCGCGTGTCCTTACTTTATTTTGTCATTTTTGCCATAGTCATGACAAGCACTTCGGGGCCAGCATGGCAAAAATCGGCTTGTGTTATTCTCGACACTCGGGAATCGAAGGATTTCGCTCTGGAGACGACGTCCTTGATAAAAGATGAACACCTACAGATGGCGAGGTGGTACTGTGGGTAGAGCGAGGGGGTAACACTATGGGTGCTACCCCAGATGAAGGCATACCCCTTCGCATTTGGCCCCCTTAATAGGGTGGTGCTCGATTTTTGCTCGAAGTATCGGGTTACCCTAGTGTAGATTCACCCATCATTCTGGCGAACAGTACTAATGATAAGATTCTTCGGGGAGAAAACTGGGATTGGGTTCATGCTTGATCATCTCATCAGGCTATATTGGCCTTTTCATCATCGAGGCCTGCTAACCGTGAGGGGTCATTCGTCCATGCCCTTCGTTATTGATGATAAGGAGGGCGGAGACCGAGAGTGGGATAGTTGGTTTGTCCGAGTTCGAACGATCGATATTATTCTTGTGGATTTTTTTTCGTTTCCCGAAGGGTGGAATTATGCGTGTGCGAGGCGCTTTGTTGCTTTGTTGCTTTTTTAGATTTTGCTCGCAGCGAAAATCCACTAAATAACAATGTTATCTCCATTGTTGTAGCAACTTCGTGGACACTGGGTGAAGTCCGTGATCTGCCCGGCTGGGTTCAGACGTTGGTGACCCATTCGTCTTGCAACGAGTGTAGGTGGCGAGCTGTGTTTCGTGTCAGGTGGGGAGCAGAATATCAAGGTACGTGCCTATGTTACTTTTACCCTAGGTAACACCTTCCCCTTTCATCTGTACTGGATTCGTCGTTTGCAGATATCAAGCGGTTCCCTGGGGCGAAGCAACATTTTTTCGAAGAGGAGATGGAGTCGTTAGCCTCCAGGCTGAGGGATGACAGTAATAAGAGGGGTCAGAGCCCATAGTGTAACAGATCCTTTAGTGGTGCTGGTCGGGCTCGTATTTTCGAGGATGGGGCATCGCCCGAGTCTGCTATTCCCGAAGTGCCCGATTCCCGACCAATGGCTCCTTTGAGTGAACACGTCGTGTCAGGGCCAGATCTTCTAGGGCCGCAGGGGCAATATCAATAGAAGCATGTTCTAATTTGGAGGAAATCTGTCGTCTTCACTTTGTGGTGAGTTTGTGCACAATTTCCTTGTATCCCACACCTTCCTCCTGTTATTAAATCTTTCCTGCGCAGGCCTGCTATAGGCTTAAGTCCGATCTGCTCCGTCAAGGGGCCGTGTTTTGGAGAATTCTGGATGAGGGAGAATCCCTTTGGCTTCTTCGTAAGGAGAAGGAAGCTGAGTTGCAGCATTGGCGATATGAGGCGTATCGGAGCTCAAACTATGAGAGCAATTTGATGGGGCAGGTAATTTCCTGTAGTATGTGCTTCGCTTCTTTCTAACCTCAAGGCTAATTTCCTTTTGCCATATCAATTGCAGAAAAATGTAGAGGCCTTGGAGTACATTGAAGACGATGTAAACCACATTGGGGCTGCTTGCGAAGAGCTAAGGGACCAAGTGCAGGCTCAAGCTTTAGAGGAGGCGAGTGCCTCGGCTAATGTCTCTACCTTCGAGGTCCAACTCAACTTGACCTGCGACAATGCCAAAGTTCAAGTGGATATGATTAAGATACTTGAGTTTGATCTCTTGAAAGTTAGAGCCGAGATAATTGATACCTAGACGGAAGCGGCATTATGCCGAACCAACGCTGATCTTGAGATGGTAATTTTTATAAAGGATGCTACTAACACCAATCTGAGTTGAAGCAAGCCCTCAATCGTGAGAAAAAGGATCAAGGAATATGTTCGTTGTCGATCCCAAAGAGAGGTACTCGAGGAGATCAGTGTGTGAGCACGTGATTTTTGCCCTACACGAACTAATCCCAAAGAATTCAAAATAAAAATTGTCTGTTTTATTGCGTGCATTTTTGTGAATTTTCGTGGTATTTTATGTCATTATTTGCCTGTGTCCGTCCATGTTTATGTGTTTAAATAAATGAAAAAAAATACAAAAAAAATATGTTGCATTTGCATTTGACTTAGCATTTTTAGAAATTGATTATTAACTAATTAGTTTGTTTCAAAAATGGAAAAAATCAAAAAAACATATAGTTTACGATGCACTTTGGAATATCGGTAGTTTTCTTATTTTAGGTCTTAATTAGTTGTGGCAATTATGTAGGTTTAGTTATTATTAAGTTAATTTGGTTTATAATTTAATTTACAATTTTTAGGAAATAAAAAGAAAAAGAAGAAAAAAAAACAAAATGAAAAAAAATGAAGAGAAATTCGGACTGGGCCAAAATTCCTCAGGCCCAAACCAAAATAACTCTCTTACCCGGCCCAATCCACCCAGTCTTAGAGACAGGCGAAACGACATAATATGACGATGAAACTACGTCGTTTCGTCGTCAAAAGATATCAGCCATTCATCCAAACCATATCCAACGGTCAAGATCATCAGTCCATACCCATCTAACCAGCCCGACCCGTTTCCCCGAACCAGCCCGACCCACTCACTAAACAAAACGACGCAATCTTGTTTAATCAGCTGATCCAGGCCGTAGATATTAATTGATCCAATGGCCAGGATCAAATATCCTTCCCTGTATATAACCCCAAACCACACCCCGCCCCATCAGAACCCCCTCTCTCCTCATCTCTCTCAAACCTCGTCTCTTTCAGAGGCGAGGAACCCTAGCAGGCGCCCTAAAAATCCCCCGCCCTAAGCCGTCGGCGCCGATGACAACCAAAAATACACCATAGGTTCCCCTGGCCCTCCCCTCTCCGAATCCACACTCACTTTCCTTCAAATCACACCCACACTTCTCGAATGTTAGATCGAAGTTCGGGCTCGAACCCTAAACCTACCTAATTGGCCCCAAACTCACACCCCCCAACCACCTTGACTTCCTCATACACAATCCACCATTGTTTTCCCTCAAATACTACTGCATCTTCTCAAACTTCAAATCTGAGTTTGAGCTTTAAAAGTTCCAAAATTAGTTCTCAAGGAGTTATTGGTATACATCGACTCAAGACGGCGTTCCTATAACAGGAATATTCGACTCACCTCAAGAACTGATGCTTGTAAGTTGTTCTTAACAAGAACAAATGATCAGCCTCAGTTCCGTGTAAGTCAAAACGGCAAGTGAATTCACAGTCGAACCGGTGAGTCCTTGTGTCGTTTCTCTTCAAGTTTTTATTTATGCACCTCTCCTTCTTTTCTGTTTATTCATTTTGTTTAGTTTGGACTTATTAGCCTGTGTTTAACTGTTAATGATTGCTTATGCCGCAATTAGACCTATAATTGTCCATTTTTAGTGTTTGGTGAAATTAGATAATGTGTGTTCATTTGATGTTTGTGCTAAGGTCCAAGAATGATAGTGTTTGTGTGTTGTTTCTCTGATTTTCGTTTAGTTTTTCTTCGAATTAACCAGTTTTCATAGGTCCTTGGTTGAGTCTGTGACAGTCCTTTGTCATCACTTATTTAATTGCCTTTATTTTGTTCCATTAGTATGACGGTTGATTCACCATAATGAATTCAATGATCAAATTGAATAACCAAATAGTTCAGACTGTGATAAATAGATTATCCCTCTTTAAACTTGGGTTGTGAGTGGTCTGTCACAGGGATTTCAGGGGTAATTTGGAATTTGAAAGTTGAAAATGGTCTAGTGAGTGGTCTGTCAGATGAATACCAGTGAACTATTAAACTAATGACATTGTTTAATACATGATGAGTTGGGAATTAGGAATAGTATAGGGGTTTAAAGGAAATTGATTAAAATATGTTACCCATAGCAATAGTATTAAATAATGACAGGGAACATATAATAGTGGGGAATGCACTTGCTGATTTTAGGGATTGAAATATGCATTAAGGATTAAAATAAAAGCATTAGGGTAATGGGGGTAATTAAGGAATTAAAAAGGTAAGATGCTAGTGGATTGAGCACTGATTGTATGTCTATTAAAAGAGGCTAAAAATTAGAACAAGGGAGGGGGGAATACACGGATAGAGAGCTGAAAATTTCCTTAAAGATCATGGAACAAGTTTTCCAATCTGATTTTCTTTGAATTGCAAATTTCAAAATCTCCAAAACAAAAAAAAAAATAAAAGAAAAAATATCAAAAAACTAAAAAAAAATATAGAGTACTGCTGCATTGAAGTATTAGATCAATTGCAAGTTAGTTGTTTATTCTGATTCCTACTGATTCTGAGGTTCGAATTCAAGTTATTTTGGGTATTAGTCGAATTGTTTTGGGTAGTTTACTGGCAGAGCTGTTTCCGTTTGAATTTTAATTGATGTTGCCTTCTTATTCCTGCTGCTTCTGACTACTTTCCTTCTTCTCAATTGAATTATACTCCAGGTACACATTTCAAATTCAGCTTGATGTAGCTTCAAAGTTGGAAATTGAAATGGAAAAATGAGAGTAATTCTCTGCTATATATCTTTAGCCTGTCATGCTTCAGATAGTTGTTTGTATGATTTGTTTAATTTGTTCATGGTAATGGATTTTGACTGTAATAGATTGTGTACTGTTTGGTTATGGTTGTCTATCAAATATTAGCATAGCTTACTTTAGTTAATTGCTCGCATTAGTTTAGTGTTAAAACAGGAAATATAATAGTTGTGACACTATGGTGTATTAGCTTGTATCCAGATCGCTTGTATTGGTTTTTTTTTACACTGTGTATCGTCAGTTTGTGATCGTATTCGTATAATAGTTGTGATTTGAATAATTAATTGATAACAAAATTGCATCAGTTGTTTCTAAGTTTTAAAAGTCAGGAAGTAATGGAAAAGCTGGTGTAGACTTAATTATTGAAATAAATAGAAAATGGTAAACTTGGGTCAATACATCAACGTTTCTGGTGCTGGAAATCAAATTGGTAATTACTCTAGTTTAATCATGGTCTTTGAAACAATATATTAATCCGTTAGTTTAGGAATGGGAATTTGATTTTAATACACAGCACTTATGGATTTGGGATATAATTAGGTGGTTTCAATGTTATAAAAGCTTTCGAGTCTAGCATGAATTCGGCCTAATAGTTCTAAATTTTATTAAGGTAGTTTCGTTTGGGCCTACCAAGAACACAGGCCAGCAGCCTGTTGGCAATTTAATTAAGGACATGGCATTATTGGCAATTAGCTTTTCTTTTTGGGCTTCTTCCCAAAGCCCAAACGTTTTCAATTTCTTAAATAATGGGAAATGTTAAGTTAATTAGGATCTTTTATTCATTTTTTAAAGACAATACACAATAGAAAATAGAAGGTGCTCTAGATTTTTTTTAAAAAATAATAAATGAGGCGAGCCTCGCCAAATAAATGCGTAAATTGCGGGGCTCTTTTTAAATGCTCATATTAAAATACTTAGAATCCGGGACGTGCCGTTCAGCGAACCTCCACGGTCTCCCGCGGAGTTGATAACACATTAGTCGCTTTAGGCTCGTCATTAACTAATATTACCTTCTTAAGATCGGGTGCACATTTATTTAACCCAAATCCAAATCTCAACGAAGTAGAAATGTGTCAAAAACCGTGGGTGCATTTATGTGACGTGGTTCGAGACGCATTTTGACGACGTTGCAATTCTTTTTTTTAAATAATAATAAAAGCGGTTTAAAGTTAAAAAAAAGCACATAAGTTACAACATGTTTTAAAATCATATATGTAGCCAATTATAACAGTGTAAGCGACCGTGCTAGAACCACGGGATCCGGGGGTACCTAACACCTTCTCCCAGGTCAACAGAATTCCTTAGAATTTCTGGTTCGCAGACTCCAATTGGGAAGTCTAAAATTTTCCTCGATTTGGGATTCAAGTAAAACTAGTGAATTAGGACACCAAAAGCCAAACCTATACCAAGTGGCGACTCTAAAACTAAATAAATAATCCCATTTTGAATAATATCACTTTAAATAGAAAAACTCCCTTATACACTTATCCTCCGGGGATGTAGGTAAAAAAGGAGGTGTGACACATTGTGAAAGGCTTCGTTCTCTTGGCAGAATTGTCTCAAGCAAGGGCAGAGAAGTGTAACGCTCGGTGACTTCTTGTTGACATTGCGGAGGGCGAATTTGACAAGCTGTAGCCCTTTGGCGTAGAATGCTGGTTCTGTCATTTTTGTCGCTTTGTTTCTGATATGCGTAGGGCGTATCTGTAGGTGGAGAATTCTCTTTCGCGCATGTAATATGAGAAGAATTTTGAAGCTTTATTTCCTTTGTACCTTTTTCCCGTCGTTGCTTTAGATCTTGTAGACTGGTTTTTTGAGTTCGACGAGGCCCTCATAGACCCGGGACCGATTTGACGGACCTGGGGCTCTTAAGTGCGATTTTGTAATGCGAGTAGGCACCGGATCTTTCGTGGTTTGGCCTGGCTATTTAGGCTCAGTCTCCGAGTCGGGGTTCGACTTGAGCCTTCTTATCTTTGAGCCTTCGTTCCCGTTCGGGCAGGTGGTGGCTATTTTCATCTTTTGCCCTTTAACATTTTGTCGTTTTTGACTGTTTCACGTGTAGTCCCTGATTCGCATTGTGACTTGAGCTTCAATTGGCTTTCCAGCTCTTTCCCGCCTGCGTGGGTGGAGGGCGATAGTCGTTTGTGCTTCTGGGTTAAAACGACTTCGAGGGCACATGGCCTGGAGATTTATCTTGGATGATGATAGTATCGTAGTGATGTGCCCTTAGGCATATTGCGGTTGAATTTTCCTCGGGTTCAGTCTCCGAGTCATGATCCAATTCGAGCTTAATATACCCTCAAAATCGTTCGGGCTGGCAATAATGGTTTTTATTTCCTACACTTAGGCGTTTGGCAATTTTCCGAGTCCAGTCTCCGTGTCACGTTGCGACTCGAGCTGTAATTGGCCCTTAATCTTTCGTGATTTTTCGACCGGCGATAGTGGCATTTATCCCGTGCCCTTAGGCCTGCTATAATTTTTTGTGTGCAGTCTCCGAGTTGCGTTGCGACTCGAGCTGTAATTGACCCTTACATTTTCTTGCGATTTCGGCCGGCAATAATGGCATTTATGCCATTTGGTCATTGAGAACTTTTAGTATATGGCATGTAGGCTTGCTTAGTTAACTATTTTGGATCCAATCTCTGAATGGGGTTACAATCCGAGCTCACTTTAATCCTCAAGTTGTCAATTTTCAAGCTTGCGATAATGGCCATTACGTTGTATGGTTGTAGAGACCTTTTAATATGAGGCCCGTAGGCTTGCTTAGCTGGCAACAATGGATCATACGTTGTTTTTTCCCGTGAGCTTTTTGTAGGCTTTGTTTTCGCTCGTTAAGGTCTTTTTGAATATTCTGCCTGACCCGTCATCGGTTCTGAAAGAACCTCGATTTCAAGTCGTAGTCGACGATGTATTGAGCAACTCGTAAGGTTCGTAGCTCGTAGGTCGAGTAGATCAATGCTCTTGTGGTTTTGGAGTCGACGTGGTCGGAGCTCATTTTTTGCCTGTCGAGGGAAGTTTGTTTTTAACTGGTTCTTTCCGAAGTATATTCGGAGGATTTTTTTTAGCGACAGTCAGGCGTCCTCGCGTCGCATTTTTTAGGCTGTATCAGCCATTTTGACCGTAGTCATATACGTTTGGCCGTAGCCATTTTTGATGTTAAGCGGCAGTTTTAGGTGTCTACACCGAGGGTATGCACTTTAGGGATTCTTACAAATGTGACGTATAGCCTAAATTGTGGGATTTTAATGCTTGTTGAGGTCTTATAGCTTGCCATGCCTATTGAGGGCTTACAATTTGTTGAGGGTAGATTTGGTTATGCCGAGGCTGCCTGCTAAGGTCTTATAATTTTGGATTTTCCAGTACATGGCGATTGGTGGCAGGCTCCGATTCATCAAGTTGTTTAAGCTTGAAGACCGCTTCTTATGAGCTCAGAGTTGCCTCATGAGGGCTTGATGCGCCCGGTGTCCCGATCCTAGGGTCATGAGGGCACCAGATTTTTTAAGTCTCCGAGTATCCCGAGATACATCTAGCAGAGAGGTCTTTGCTATGAATACACTGAAATAGCCTTCTTCGAAGCATGAATACACTGAAATAGCCTTCTTCGAAGCAAAAATATATGTTGTAAATACATGTTGTCCTGTTGTTGTGAGTTCGGTCCGTGTGGGTGCGACATCCCCGATTATCTGATGTGTTTATATGATTCCACATTGGAATTTAGAAGACAAGATTCCCTTCTTGGGGGTAAACTGCCCCGCTAATAATCTTGTTGGCGGAACCTTCTTCATGTTAAAAACCCGGTTGAGGAAAGAAAGTTTGACGGGCCCCGGGGGCCTCGGGTCTTCGAGTGTGGTTTGGAACTACCGAATACCTCAGCTGACTGCCTGCATACAGGTTAGCCTAAAAGAAAAGAAAGGAAACGAAAAAAGGGTGGAGTAGTTCCTCCTTTCTACGGGATGCATAGGCGACGTTTCAGGGAGTGAACCCTGACGCAGTCTTCTGCCACGTTCGACTGGGCCTGACTGCATATGTGGTTCTGCTTACCCTTTGATCCCTTCGAGGGCAATGCCGGCGATGGGTCATATGGTGAGGGATATCATCTCTTCGCTTGTAGCTAAATATTTTAGTCCCACGTTTGTCGTGGGGTTTCACCCCTTTGGCAGGGCAGAGTCGGAATTGTCTCGGGGCGTGTATTTGCTATCGTCTGTATAAAGCGTCCGTGCCTTATGCGCTCGACGTACCAGACCGAGCTCGGGCGGTTTGCACAGACGGAGCGATTTGATTGTTATGGCGATTTCCATCAAGAACCTATTAGATATTCAGCGCAAGAGCGATGTCGGTCCGGACTACCCTATCGTCTTTGGCCTAACATCATCAGTATAGTTGGCCGAACCACCTGTACAAATAAGCACATGCTTTATTTTAAATAAGTCAAATGAAAGAGGGAATTACCTATACGTTAATGCAAAGCCGAGGTGGAGTCTCGGAGTCCCTTCCCTCGGGTGCGAGGGTGTCCTTTGGGAGCATTGTCAGGGACCGTCCTTTTTCGGTGATGGGCACTTACACTCTACACTCTACAGATCTTTGTGGGGTGCTGCCATCCTTTTACAGCCGTGGTGATACGCCGTGGCTCGCCGGCTCCATTTTTCCCGATCTCCTTCCTCCCATTGAGCTGGATCTGGGTATGTCCGCTTAATGATACTTTGTGGCGACCTCTGTTGAATAGCATAGTTGTTTCTCTTTTGGGCCAGTGATCCCATGCACCTCGTGATTTCTATGCCGGGCCGTGGTTTCCTTGTAGGTGTTTCGGTTGAATAGGTCTGAGCCGCCGGGCGTTTCTGGCTTCACTTATGGTGATCCCGATGCTTGGTACTGTAATGTTGAAATCACACTCCATCGAGCGAGGCTTGCTTACCAGCTGTGTCTTGTTGAATCTTGTCCCATTGGGGGCTCCTCGAGGGTACCGCCTTTGGACTATCGCATTATTGTTACGAGGCAGGCTACACCTCGAGTGGTTTCTTCCGTTAGCAGCGCACAGACGATGCCTCCATTTGCTCGGCGTCAGCTTCTTTGTTGGCAATCTGCTTGGATATGCAGAACCCGAGGAGGTTCCCAGACGGTCGTCTATGGCCTTGATTCGGGACTGGTGTCGGTTGCGGGCATCTAATTAGGCCTTGGTCGGATATCTGACAAGACTTTGCTTGAAATGCCTTGGAGCCGTCGGGTATGCTTTATTTAGGCTGTGGGCGAAGGCCTGTGTTGCCCAACTACTCGAGACGGGAGCGGTCTCATTCGTCCTGTCAGGGAATGAGATGCGTCTTCGCGTGACACTTTATCTCTTCTACATTCGACCTCAGGTGCATTGGGCCCTCTTGGTATTGCATTGATGGTGCCGGCACGTGCTTCTACGAAGGACCGCACTGGTATAGTGAGCGGGTTCGCAAGGTTGGATTGTCGGGCAGTGGTGCCGCATCATGGTTTCTTTTGGGAGAGTCTCTTCGAATCTCCTTATTAGGATGGGCTCGAGTCCAACATTTTGGAGGTCGATGTCCCTTTGTGAAATGAGTTCTGGGATTGTATCTTCGGGAGACGGTCGCTGTAAAAGCTTCTACAACCATGATTCGATCCTTTCGATGAGGTCCCCCAACATCCTTACATCGACAGGGTAGGTCACCGATCCGTCGTTGCTCGATCTCTCGGGTACTAGATTGACATAAGGAGATATTTCTGGTGCTGCCGCATTGGGAGTCTCCGAGTGAATTTGCTACCGAGCGATAGCCAAAGGTCGTTCCTGCAACATTTCAAAGATAATATGAAGATTAACTTCCTGTTCTACCTGGGCCGGGATTTTTTGGGCGTCCTGTTGGTCAGTATGCTGTGTGCCGCCATTGGTGCGCGAGGCTTTGCTTCCCTGCTACACGGCGTGCAGGCCCACGTCTGCTTAAGCCGATCTAGATGCATTATCGGGGTCATGCGGTGTCGTGCCAACCGTTGGAACAACCATACTATTTTCTCTGTGGTTTGCAGGGTGTTCGTTCTCGATTTCGCTTACCGAGCCGGACATTAACCTGAAATCAAAAGATCTTGGGAAAGAAAAACTGTGAAAGATAGCGTGCGTTCGAGTGCCAAAACTAGCAAGAAAATAACCACTATTATTTTTAGCCCCATAGTGGGCGTCAAAATGTTTACCATGAAAATGGTAACGACAATTGAATTTGTAAATAAGTTTCTAAAAATACGTGATCTATTCCCAAGCTATTTTATTAGGCCGGGTAGTGCTGAAAACGCGAAGTAAAATCACGAAAAGCAAGTTAAGCAAGACAGTAATCGAACCAATGAGGGGTTGTTGCCCGAATGCAAAGTCGGCCTGCGGATACCTCGAGGTCAGGATTCGAGCCTATCTCGAGCTGTCCAGGGT
The DNA here is from genome assembly GCA_026770625.1 of Nicotiana glauca. Classification (NCBI taxonomy): domain Eukaryota; kingdom Viridiplantae; phylum Streptophyta; class Magnoliopsida; order Solanales; family Solanaceae; genus Nicotiana; species Nicotiana glauca. Next base: position 104,044 of record MU683837.1, read on the forward strand.
AGCCAAGAATGGGATAACAGGCAAAAATATAGCTAATCAAGGCTCTATATTATCAATATTAAGCAAAGTAACGAAGAACAAAAGAGAAAATGATAAAGTACTAAAGCGACCTAGGGCCAATGAAGATAGATAGTTTAGAAGAAAAAGAGAGAGAGAGATATTATTTCATTTTTTGGAGAAGTAGAGCAACATCAGTCATTTACAAGGTAGGTTGAGTCCCCTTTATGTAGGAGGGTAACTCGGCTATAAGTACATGTATATTGATTACAAGAGTACGAAGATGGGATGGTTTGATGCAAGGCCTCATTGTAGGCTTTAGATAGGTCGAGCCTGTCAGATGTAGCCATATGCCTAGGGGGCTTGCCCTTCTATCCTGATCCCGGCCTCCGTTCCCTCCGAGTCGCGCTTTGACGAACCCCGAGGTTGAGAACCCGATCCCAGCCTCCCACCTTCGGGGTCTCGGGGCATGCTCCTGAAATATCATGATAGCGAGAAATCTAGTCCTCTGATTTTGCTGCATACAATTATACTGCGATAATCGAGGTGCTTCCACAGGATCAGTTTGATTTTCAAAACCATTCTTACTCATAAGTCCCCGAAAGCTTTGACCTCAATCATTTCATTGGTAGTTCCGAGGAGCGTTACGCCCCGAACCGTTGTTTCTTTGATCTGCGACATATGGTTGATATCGTTCCTTGTTTGATCTTTCAGGCACCGGCTTAGTACGGCGAGTGATTTTTGGCTCGACCACACTCGGAGTTTTATGCTGACTTTGAAGCTGCGTGATAGAAACCTGTTGAGCTTGTAACATCTCGAATATTACTTGAAGTCTAACTCCTCCATCTCCTACACCCAATGTTCCTTGGATACCATATCGGGCTTCCCTACGTATACTTCCTCTGGGGTCTGTACCTAAATCCGCATTCAGAGCAATGTGTGAGCTAACATCAACTGGTTCCATATTTGGCACATCCCCAGGGTTAATTGGTGGTACACCGGCCCCCTAAGCGACTACATTGTTGTTTTCACCGTGAAATCCAAGACCGCCATCGTCGTGTACAGGTGCATTTTGTGAGTTTGACATGTTTTAACCTGAGAACAAAAATTCTTGACAAGAACAAGTGTGAAAATAACGTGCGTTATCAGAATCAGTACTGAAATAATCACAATTATCTTTAGCCCCACGGTGGGCGCTAAATTGTTTACCTCGAAAATATGAGTAACAATTAAACTTATTTTTGATTTTAAAAATATGTGATTTAGCTCAATACAAATTAATAACCAAGAAATCTAACGTATAAATGAAAGAAGTAAATCGAATCAAACCTGTGTTTGAGCAAGTCTCGCCTTGAGCTGTGATGGCCTCGAGGTTGGTCAACAAGAACAATAAAGTAAAGACAATAAAGTTAAGAGACAATTCTGATGGAATATGAGCAATAGAGTAAGGGAGTATATTCTTTGTCAATAATTGATGATCGTTACAAATGATTGAGGTCCCCTTTATGTAATAGGGGAAGCCTAAATATGGTACATTACAAATCCATAATGGTATCATCTCGGGGTTGGTCATACTTGGCTCCAATGTTCCTCGAGCACTTAGATCTTCGAACCTCGTATTCTGCCTTCGAGCTCGAGCTCGGTCTATATTGAACCTGTTCATGATACGACTTCTCAATCCTACATACAAATTTTAATAGTTTTATGAAATTTATATTTTTTTCGCCCGCCCTCATCACTACCGGCTGTGAGTTGCCAGTACAATTGTCATACAAGTTTAATAAATCTACAATAAAATACAATTTAGATATAAATTTCGTAAAACTATTAATACATTATACAAAAATAAACACAACTACAACAGAATAAAAATGAAATTTAATTTTCATACAAATTTTCAAGTTATAACTACTATCTCTTAAAGGTGTATCTATATATATAACTTAGATACAAATTTGATATAACTATTGATACATTATACAATTTATTTACAATATATTTACTACTTTCATACAACATTATATAAAAGAAAATATAACTACAAGAGAATACAATATAAATATAATTTTCATATAACTATAATACAACTTTTAATATAATTTTTGTATTTATGTGGTCTTTTTTCTATTTGATTTTCAATCTAAAAAATCTAGCCAAAAATCAACTCTTATCTTCACTAAACATACTCAAAATTGAGATATAAAATTCAAAGGATATTCTCAATTTTTTGCAACAACATCCAATCTAAATAAATATCTATATCTATATTATATTAAAAGCATGAAGGGTCTTAGCGAAATGTCGTTCTTGTTTCTTACCCTTTGTTGAGTATTGAAGTTTTGATGATTAACAAAGTATGATTAAATGTTTAAAGAACCAGGTCCTGAACGTAACTGCTTAATTTTTCTGAAGAACTAACTTCTAAGGAGAAAGGACCATCTCCTTATGTTGATTTTCGTATGTCTGTACAATACAATAACTTTTTCTCAAAGTTACCCAGGTCCGAGTTTGGTAGAAGAAAGCAGCTATATGTAATAATGGTTGTTGCTTAAGAAGATATAGGTAATTCAGTCAGAGATAAAAGTCCAAAAGCTTGTGAAATCCTTGGAACAGTAGGAGTCCTATCAAAGAGGAAACTGACAATGAATATGACTACCAAAAGATCTCAAGTTGAAGCGTTTAAATATGATCGACTTTGGAATTCTAAACTATCCTTTTATACACAAAGTAAAGAGTCATAAGTCGTTACTCGAGTCGAGTACTTGCATTGTATTCTTCCTGAGTCAGTCTAGAAAATTTGTTTTGGGAAATTGAGTTATAATCAAGTGTCATAAACTATTAGTGAGTAAGAATGAGTGTTTTGATTTACAAGTTAGAGTAACTTGTGAATCACATAGGAGTAGTAGGAGTACTGGATAGTATCTTATTGCACTCTTGTAATTGATATATTTTGGCTTATTATACTAGTGGAGTTGGAGTTGAAAATTCTACGTGGTAGGATGTGATTTTTTCACCTTTTGAGCCGGGTGATTTTTCACGTAAAAATTGCAACGTTCATTTTATTTCTCGTTTACTTTACGCTTAAGGAACAGAGTAAAGAACCAAGTTCTTTAGTAATCCATACTGATAACTTATATGGGTCCATCAAACAATAAAGCACCTGGTCTTCTATGAGACAGATATGTAGAAAGCAGTAAGGGCTGAAAGTAAAGAATGCCAAAGATTTTACTACATGGAAAGATCCCACACGCGGGGTTCCAAAAACCACGACCTAATCTTGTATGCTTTTAACTCAACAAACTTATAATCTACCTATTATAAGCCACTTTGCAATACTACCAATTGAGAAGACTTCAAACTAACTAATGATGCAACTACCACAAGTCACTCTCTAACTCTCCTGGTTACAGAGGATTTAACTTATGACTATTTCTAGTCACAACATAAACTCTAAAGTTTACGAATTTTGTTTGTTCCAAAAATAGCACTTCTAAGAAAGCACATTAGGAATTACAATGTGGAACAATTAACAAAATTACAACTCAACTATGGATATACATAAGACTTCGTTTAGAAACTTATCCTTATTGGAGTTGTCTTCTTGTTCTTGAAACACCAGTGACTTCAATGACGGCTGAATGCTTCTTCTTCTTGAGAGAATGTCACTAAATGCACAAAACCTAGTGTGTCTTGCACCAGGTTGTTTTATCACACAAGATATCACAATAGGTAGTGATATCAACTCATGGTGTACTTTTTCCAGTGAGAAGTGACTGTTGTACTATCGGTACAACCACTTCTGGGCAGGTACATTCCATCTGGACTTTGTGCTTCTATCAGGACATACCAATGAACCAGGTCCTGGTACTTTTATCAAGACATAACAATGGACAAGGTCCTTGTTGTGTTCCTCTTCTGAATAGTTGCTTGATGGACACTTTCTTCTGATACATTCCAGCTGCGCACTTTGACCTGTACTTCCGTTAGAGAACCCCAAGGGAGCAGGTCACTGTTGTATTTCTCTTTATGTTAAATAAGTAAAGTCACTGACTTGTGCTTTTGTCGGAGAACCCTAAGGGATCAAGTCATCGGATCCCTAATGTGTTCCTTCATGCGGTCGTTCATCCATTTGCTGATGTTCAAGCTTTGACCAGTTCATATGAGATGTGTATCCAGCAGAGCAGGTTCTCTATCTGGTTCTATACAACAAGTTTGTTAAATCATCAAAACATAAGAAGCATAAGATTAAGTAAAACCCATCAATTTCTTCCTTTTTGATGATGACAAACTTAAGTATGGACAACATTTGTTTAGAGCAGAAATAACTAGATGAGATGCCAGATATACACGAAGTTCCCCCTTAATCTCTGTTCCCCTAGAAATTAATCTCAGTTCCCACAAAAATACACGAAGTTCCCCCTTAATCTCAGTTCCCTCTTGATCTCAGAAGTTCTTACTAATTTTCTCCCTTTTGACATCATTAAAAAGAACAGCTAGGATGAAGAGCACATGCAGGTGATAAGCATAAAGAAGTCTAACCCAGCTAGCTCATGCCACTTATGTGCACACAACATGACAGAAAAGGGAAGCCAGAGGAACACAGTATTGTACATGCAAAGAAAGCGGAGTTGTTTCATTAATGTTTACATTGGACTGACCAAGTCAGGAGTAGTAATAGTTAATTCCAACATGCCATCACACTAAAATAGAACACATAAACACCACTAAAACAACAGCCATATAATATTTTAATAAGGGAAAAGATAGACACTGAGGAGAATCCTAGGGAGCGCTAAGGGAGGAAGGCTTGGAGGAAGAGACAACAATGGTTTTAAGAACCAAGTCCAGCCTGGCATTTGCAGCCAGTTGTTCTTCAAGTAGCTGAGCCCGGAGTCTCTCATTTTTCTTTCTTAGTTGGGCAATCTCCTCATATACAGAAGCAAGTTCCTTAGCTGCTTGGCTGAGCTGAGTTTCTAGGATGGCATTTCGAGCCCTCAGCTTCGTATTTCTTTAGAGGCTACATTTTGCGCGGATATCAGCTGAGAGATGGTCGAGATGCTTCCACTAACTTTTTCTATGTATTCACATTCTTCTAGAGTGGTCTTAGAAAAGGTATGCTTGCGTGTCCCCAATTTAGGATTTCCAAAGGGAACATTACAGAATCTGAAAACTTGATTCAGAAGAAAACCATAAGGTAACCCATGATTACCACCCTTAAAATTTGCAACCTTCTGCATGTGATCTATAATGATTGCTGGCAGGTTGATTGGTACAAACTCATCAAGTTCTTCTATCAGGACCAAATTTAACTTTGTGGCAATGGAACGTCTCTCAGGGCGGTGTAGGAGTACTTTATTGACCAGTTCAAAGAGAAGCTGGTACTCAGGAAGTAACACTTTCTTATGGAACTGTTTCCCCTGTTGAATAGCTTGCTCTTTCTTGATGGCTCTCCGAAAGTTCACTCTACAAACATCCTTGATCGAGGAAACACCTTCACACAGAATTCTAAGAATTTTACCTAATATTGAGGCGTCGAGTACAATATCCACTCCATTTACAAGCACACGGATGTGGTCCTCCTCAACTTTAAAAAGAGATGCATAGAGGGTTTGCACTACATCTTCATATAATATAGGTATGCTTCCTTCAAGCAGATGTTCCCATTATTGAAACTCCACAATATCCAAAATTTGTCTCATGCCTGCCATATCCGAAATTGCTGGATCAAATGTTCGGCCCCACAGCACCTTTTGAGTTCTTAACCTCTGTCGCCATAGAATACCATCACAGGACAAGGATTATGAGGAACCAGGTTCCTTAATTGTTTCCCTCATTATTTTACTAGTCCCTTTGGCAGACTTTCCTTTCCAGCTTGTTGCCCCCACAGTATTGTCTACAGACACTGCTAGCTCAGTTTGACTCCATTTAGACGTGCAACTATTTTTCACTGATGACCCTTTCTATTCTTTAATAGTTTCCTTACTTGTCATAGACTGTTGCACAATGAACCAGGTTCCTTAGAAATATATTTGTCTGTCTAGATTACTTACACACTCTTGATGAATTCCTTTTGGTTCATTTTCCTCTTTTTCCTTGTCTTGACACTCCTCTTACTTTTCTAAAATGAGGATGTAGAATTTTCTTGCTGAAGTGATTAGGGATGGGTGATTTGGAGAATGACTCCAAGAGCTTGGAATGAGCAGGAGGGAAAAGAGACAGATAAGAAGAGGGTCTTGGTTCTACAAAGGGGATGAAAGTTCATGACTTTCCTTGATATAGAAGGAAAGTTTTATTGGAAAATGAAGTAATGATGATGGGAGAGCGAAACAGGTTTTGAATAGTTCTAAAAATTACGGTAGGTTTGTAGGGAAGTGTTACAGTGAAGAGTGTTGATACCCAATCTTTCTCTATTTATTATTTATATAAAAAATACTTTAAAAATAACATGTACATGCATACATAAGCATGCCCAAGAGTTTTGATATTTTTCCCTAATGTTTAAAGATTTTAAAATCATTTTATTGTCTATTTTTTAGCAGTACAAAATTCAATAATTACTCCCAAAAATATTATTTTGGTGAATAATTTCTTTATATTCTCATATTTACACCAAAACATAATTAAGGTATTTTTTGGTATATTTTTGCAAATTTATTTGGTATTTTCAAAGCTAAATTGCATATAATTGCAATTATAGCCTATTTCACGATTAATAGCATTTTACAATTATAAAATTATTTCTAGTATTTTTAGATTAATATTTACATAGTATTTGTTGACTCAGTGCTTTTAATTCACTTTTAAAATCATTATTACTATTTTTATAAAATAAAAAGGGGGAAAATTAGCTATTTAACATTTAACCCATTTTCATTTCAATCACAGCCACATTTCCTTTCAATTTTAGCCTTAATTTGACCACAATTCCGCCCAAATTGAAACCAGCCCAATTCCTAAATTACCCGACCCCTGATCCGATTTAAAAAATCATCCGGCTCCCCTTTAATCTAGGCTATTGATCATTTTAATCAACGACCGTAACTCTTCCTTTCCTTTTTTTAATTTCCAAACCCCCTAACCTAATTCATTCTATTTGAGATGATGCCTTTGAAAACCCTTCTTCTCTCAAACACTCTCCAACACTCCGAAACCCTAATCGTCTCCTACCTAATTCTACCATGTTTCCACCGGAATCCATGGCGTTTCAGGCCATTAATGGCCTGTACTCACCCTCTCTCACCATTAAACCTAAGCTACTCAAGGCTGTGAAGCCTGACTTCAGCGATTCTCTTCAAACTTTCTCAGATCTGTAGATCCATAGCTTCTCCGGCTGTTTTCCGGCATGTTCAAGCAATATGAGTCTTTTCGATTCACGATCTGGCCTTCCTCAAGACCTTTCTCGTTTCTAGGGTTTTCTATGCAACTCTAAGCCGTCTGAGGTTCTGTACTCGCCTATTTTTCTTAGATCTGTGATATATCTGGGCTTTACTTGACATTTTAAAGGTTTTCCCCAAATTTCCATTTTAAAAATCATTCAATTACGATTTTAGGGTTTCTGAAAATGTTTCTTCAAATATCCTTCTGATTCTTCCTGTTCTTTCTTTATGTGTGTTTTGTGCTTGTATGTTTTCTTTTACTACGCATGAGTTTGCTCTCCTGTCTCTTCTTTATTATGCAAGACTCTTCTATTTTGCCATTACTCTTATGCTCGCATGATAATTCGTGTTGTTAATCCTTATTCTTTTCTATATGTGTTCTGTTTATGCTCCTGCTAACCATGTTTACTCCATTTTTATTTAAAACTCGTATCATCTCTTTCTTCTTAATCTGTTTCAACTCCGAGTTTTCTCAAACATGGTCTCATGACCTTGAATCAGCGTTCTTTCTATCGTGTATATTTGTCTCTCATAAGTCTTTGGAAGAGACTTCTGAGCCTCTTTTAATGGCCTGTTTGCTCATCTCTATTGTCTAACTCGATTTGAAACCCTAAGATTTGGGGGTTTTCTTGGGCAAGAGGTATTAGGGTTCCACTTTGGGACCCTAGGCTTTCAAACTCACTATGAGTCTGTAATTGAACTTGAACTCCTTTTGCTTGTGACTCTAAGGCTTGCAATGTTAGATCGTTTTCCAAGTAACCTGACGATTCCTTTTGTTTGATCTGTGTTCTTTATATATGAGAAAATTTCTCTTTCAAAAAGGTTTTCACCATCTAAGTAATTGATTCTGAAATCCCTTTAATAAGCCTGATGAATTGTCATTGATTTTTATTTGATTGAACCTCCTTTACCTTTCTTGACTTGGTTCAGTCAAATTGAACTTGTAATTTTGGTGTCAGGGTTGTTTCATTGATTCCCTTTCCATATTTGTCACAAACCGTGTACTACTAATTATTTTCCTTAGATAACTTCTATGTATTTACCCCTTTTGTGCTACTTTGAAATTAAAATTTCTTTCCTTAACTGACTTTTATCCATTGAAATCAGAATCCCTTAACCAAAGGGAGACTGATTTCAATGATATATTCCTTACCTTTCTTACTTGTTTCTCTGCACTATAAAAGGGATTGCCTTTATGCACTTTTATAGACGACTTCTTTATTCACACAACCTTCACACTGCTAGTCTTTATAATACTTGCACACTTACAATAATTTTGAATTCAATACTCTGCTCTGCTTGGAATCTTTTGGAACTGCTTTGCTTGTAATTTGGCTTTTTCAAGACTACTATTTTTTACTTCTTTCTTCTGAACCTGATATGTTTTGATTTAATTTTTTGCCTCACCTCTATGTGTTTACTTTATAGTTTCAGCATTCTTATTTACTTTGTTGTGCATGTTCAGTGATTAAATTATGCACTTTCCCTGCATCTGTTTTTATTGTTAATCCCTACCCCCTATTCCCCCCTATGTGTCTGTGTTAAGTTTCTGGCAGTATCCAAATTACTGCCCAGGTTAGAACCTGATCCTAAATGATTTCTTACTCCCAAGATTTGGCTGACAGGCTGGTCAGGGGTGTGCCAGCATTCCCAATTGCTGGGCATGACCACCAGCCTGCCATGGCTTTCCTTATTTCCTTCCATGCACTTACACTTACTCTTAGACTCCACACTGCACCATAATTTTAATTCTGCAATGTAATTGGGTGTAAGTATTGCCTGGAGTTCATGAAGCTCTTAGGAACTTTGACACACCCAAAGGATGAGAAAGGCTTTTGGAAATCTAATCTTGGAAGTTGGTTTATCTCATATTGTTGGACTTTGAGTCTAAATTAGGCTGTGTGGTTGTAGCTGGAACTTCTGATGTAATTTTACTTTTATTTCTTTTGATTCATTCGGGTTTGTAATAATTTATAATAACTATTGGGGATGGTTAGTGTAAAGGGATGGGAATGATTGTATGCAAAGAGTAGATAACTTGCCTATAGGATTTTATAATTCCTACACTCACATAGACATCATGCCTATAGGTTACCTATAAACTTCTTCATTCTCTTCTTAGATAACTTGCCTATAGGATTATCTAATTCCTGCATTCACATAGACAGCATGCCTATAGGTAATTTATAAACTTCTGCATTTCTGCATATAGAAATACTATCTCTAAGTCTCCGCATCTCTACATATAGAAGTCATGATCATAGGTTCTTCTGCACTTCTGCATATACCTGTCATTAGGCAAATAATCATAGGTCTAATAAATCAACTTTATTCTAGAAACCATGCATATAGGAATCTTGCATATATGTAATCATTTAAAACCAATAATGATTTGATAACTTGCCGATAAGAATAATCAATCAAATCTGCCTCGTCCAAAACCAGTTATATGGTCATTTAAAATCTGCAGATCTTTTGTTTATAAAACCAGTGATCCCTTTCTTTAGAATCAGTATGCTCTGTTAGATGTCATGCCTATAGGTCTCACTTAGTCAAACCATTAGGTAATTAATTAATTGTGTCAGCTTTGATAACTACAACCAGACAAGGCTCATTCGGACTCCTCATCTAATAAATATGTGATAAATCAGCCTATCCTAATGCTTTTAAATTTAATTCAGATCATAACTAGTATTTGAAGTCATGCTATGTATTTGCCTTTAAGTGAGGAGGCCTGTTTGAGCCTTAACTGTTGTTTGCTTCTCCCCTATTCGACTTTGTGTTTTGTTTGTCGCCTAGACTTTTATCCTTCTTTAACTTTTGAAAAAGCCCCAACTCCACCCCTTTTAGGATTAGTAGTCTCAATGGCTCCGGGATTGATAGGATGGGGATGGGTAATAGCATGAAATAAGTAACGATGCTATTCCGCGCTTTAATACCTTAACAGTGTGGGAAAGGGAAGGCATGGAGATGATGATCATGTGATAACACCACGCGTATAATTGGTTACCGGGTGTTGCGTGGATGATCCATATTATTTATAAACCTAGGAC